>CADDXX010000462.1:519267-601249 GCA_902810485.1 Alauda arvensis
AAAAAAAAAAAACAACCCAAAACGACAAACAAACAAAACCCACAAACCCACCTGGAATGCAATTAGGCCTCTCTGTTGGCAAGTGTGGGCTTATTGAGTGGTGATAGTAGCCCATACATTTTAATTAAAGATCATAATGAAAATATTTTAGGTTTCAATATTTTAAATGGCTGCACCTGCCAAATGCTGATGTGTGGTCCTTAGGTTCAGACATCTATCCCAACCTTGGTAGAAACTCAGAGTCTACAGTGTGTGTGCTAAATGACTGTAGCCAATGCCCTCCCTCACTGAAAAATTCATAATGATTTCTGCTATGGCAAAAAATTGAATTTCTAAAGTCATGACTGGAAAACAACAAATAATCTCCAGAACTCACTCCCACATAATTCAGCTGTCTGGCCAGTGGGGAAAGCAGACAGGAGGTGATATTTAACAACTGATCATTAGTATCTGAATGCTAATACAGCCATGCTAACAGCTGCTTTACCAAACATTGCAAATATAACTGCTACTTTGAAAGCAGATGCACACCCATTGATGGTGGTGCTAGATATAAAAAATATGTTCTTCATGTTCTTTATATCTTCTATATATAAAAAATATGTTCCCTTGAAGGGGGAGGATAAAGAGAAGTTTCCTTTCACTTGGGAGGGAATACAATACACCTTTAGTAAACTCCCACAGAGATATAAATATTCACCTATAATTGTTCATGCTGCACTTGCTGAACTTTTGCAAAGAGACTCACTCCCCCAGAATGTGAAACTGTAACAAAATWTATGGATAATATTCTGGTTGGAGAAACTTCCCCTGAGAAGGCAGGGGRAGAGGCTGCAGCAATATGTCAAGCAGCAAATACAGCAGAAATTGAAATTCCATCTGGAAAATATCTGTGACCAAGTAAAGAAGGGCAAASCCTGAGTGTGGAAGTTGAGCATTAAGAGGCAGTAAAAATTTTAATTGAAGAATTTAAAAATATCAGTCACTGGGACCAGTACACTCACCTACCCCTATTACAGCTGAATGGGGTTTCTGTGTTTCATTATAGCATGTTATAATTGAAGTTACTGTTTTCTMTTGGTATGTGTGTAGAAATTACCTTAATTTTTTATGATAATAAATATTACTTAAATGAAAAAATATGTTTTTTCCTCTTAAATCAGAAAAAAATAATTTAGCAGAAATCTGATAAATGTTTGACCTCAAGTTAGTATGTTTATTTATGTAGAATTATTTGCTTCTCCTCCCTTCTCCTCACCCTTTTACTTTCTTAAATCTGAACTCACTTAGGTAAGGGTAAGATTTCCAAGTAGGTGAATATTTAAAAGAATAGGTCTGGATTTTGCTTCACTTMAGGAATTTGTACTTCTGCATTTCTTATTTCTTGTCCAGGATTTTATTCTAGAATTATATTACACACATAAGAAGCGAATTATAGTTACAATAAGACACAGAGTAATGCATGGAAGGTCAACAGACAGCTTGTATTTTTACCCTTTCCATTTTGCTAATTGATGTATTTGAAGAATGTGCCTTTGTTTTCCTATGTTAAACSTTTTTTTTTCCAAATCTCAGATAACCAAACTGGAATAATAATTAACAGTGTACCTAGGTGCTTCTGTATTACCTACACTGTGATTCAGATTTTATCTAGAACTTTGTATTCAYTGCATGAGGCTTTTATGCCTGTTTGAAGTACCCATTGCTCTTCTTTTGGATCCATTTCACTTCTTAATGGACCTATGCCTAAACAGAGCATTTCTATTGACATGACAAAAAGGCTCAGCTTTGGCACTTAATAAAATATAATTAAAGTGACACAGTATAGTGAATAACTTGCATAGAATTAGATTTGGAACTGAAAAAATATGAATACCAGCAGTATGATCCAATTAATACTTAACTGTCCTATCTGAAACTAAAATAATAAACCTCAAATTTCTTATGGAATAAACCATTCTATTCTATCTATAAATGTCTTCTGAAAATGTGCTTTACAGTACTTTAATATGAGTCATAGTGTAGCCCCATTAATTATGCTGTGAAGCAGTGAGAAGGTGAAAAAATCTGTATTGGTATGGTGTGACAGAAATTACATTTTTAACAGTTACATAGAAGGTAAAATGTGGTAGAAAAAGTCCTCACTGTTTTTTAGTGTCTTACAAGAGCCAGTAGTTTAAAAAAAATTCCAAACTATGAATTCAAACAACTTACAGAAGTTATGAAGACCTCCTCCAATCCTTGCATTTTTTATAAACTGCGTGTGAGTCTAATTTGGTAATCTGAGGCACCTGGCAACTCGACAGGCATGGTACAAATCCCATCTGCAGGTAGAAATGCTTCCCTGCTTACAAATGACAATATACACTAAATTGTGGTATAAGCATGTAATTATGTTATTATTTTTTTGCCTTGCATATGAGTGGGTACAAAGAATAAACTTCACTCAATTTCTTATTCCTTTTCCACAAAATCAGTTCTTAAATCCCCAGAACACCAAGTGATGGGACTTGAGAAAGCAGTTGAGAAAGGAATGGTATGCTTTATTTTTACTCTGTTCTATTTTCTTTGATGTTTTCATTATCCGTTGAGAGTATTCAGGATCATCAAAACCCAGGTCAAACATTAAAAAAATAAAAATCCTAACAATATATGCATGAAATCCAGATTTCAAAATGGTCTGGTACCAAAAGATTAGGATTGGAACTGGATTTGCTGCGTAGGAAAACAACCAGATTTAACCTAACATAAATATTTGTTTATGCTCCTAAGAAAGCAGAGTATGTTTAATATAAATAATAAATTATGTTGAATAAGTTAAAATCTATATTTACTATATGTAAGATTTCTCATTTCAGAAAAGATCTTGAGGCTCTACACAATGATATGCAGTAAACACAGAATGCATTCATCTCACTTAGGCTGTGAATCAAAACAAAAATTCAGTGGGAGTACACCTTGCCTCATCATGATAAAACCTTACATGTACAGCCTTAGGTACATGACTATTTGCATGCTATTTATTTCCCATTGTGTAAAGTGAGTGAATAAAACACAGTGTAAAATATTTTTGAGGCAACAAGAAATTGCAAAGTTTTTGGACTGCACATGAAGGAAGCCACTCTGCTTTCAAAGACAAAAACTGAAAATACATTATGTTTCTACCTATAAAGGAAAGGGGAGCATTCTCTCCTTCATATAGAACTGAATAGTTTGGCTTCATGCTCTGGTGTCAGTCTCTATGTATACAGAAAAGCATTTAGTATATAATCATTAAATTCTACAACCCTTCAGGCCACAATACAAGAGATGTAGTACAGAATAGAGTTTTAATGTACTTTTCTTTCAGTGTCTCCTTAGTCTTATACATCCTCATTTGGAAAACAAGCATATGCAAAATATTTTTTGTCTCCAAGCAATTCTATTCTTTGTGGATCATGATTGGAATGCAGCCAGAAAACTATTTGTAGGCAGACAGGTCTATGGACGGCACTGATGGTGTCACTTTTGAAATCTGTCCTTTGGGGCAATGTCCTTCCAGAGGACATTCCTCAGAAACAATGCTTTAGTGAAAACACAGACTTGAACCTCATGGAGCAGAAGAGCATCTGTTCAATATACTGATGGACAATACTTACTTCCAAATTGTATTTTTAGCGGTGTACAAATAATTGCAGTAAGCTGGAGAAATACTAAAACAATCCTTTTTCTGTTCAGAAATGAGGCCTACACCTGGCATGTTCAGTCACCTTACATTCCCTGAGTGCAGYTGAGAATCAGTTCCCATGCAAGCATTCAGGATCAGCTACAATTTTATGCCACTTAAGTAAGAAGCTAAACYATTTTTTATTGGTTGGCATGCCATGCCACAGGAAAAAAAGATAAGGGGCTCTGTTCTATTTTCTTGTAATCAAAAACTTTGGCAGAAAACAAGCTGCAGCAGCATATTAGGCATAGAGAACCGAAAGCCTGTCTTGACTTTCATCTCTTGCTAGTGAAAACAGTATGCAAAAAAAAGGAACAATGCATATGCATTGCCAGACCTCAGACTAAGTCTGCAGAACTGCAAGTGAAGATTTCCTTACCTTTGTGTTTAAAACCATTATGTTTGATTTGGAAATAATTCTGAATTGATAAATATAGCCACATATTTATTCACTATTTTGCAGTATCATTTTTRGAAGTGAAACTTCTTTAAAGAAGTCTCTTTGGGGAAAAAAATTGCWCTTGAAAAAAATAGATTTGATGTTCAGATCTTCAACACCAGCTCAGACAATATTAATTCTAGTTCATTTAGGAAATTTAAAATAGCCTGGGTAAWTTTTTCCCCCCGTTCTTTGTAGTTTTTGGATTCCTGTGAAATGAGAAGCAATCATGAAATGCTTTGGTATGCAGTATTTTTGTGTTGCTGATATTCTACAGCAATGAGATTCCTTCACAATCAGAAAATTACTTCCAGATTAAAAATACAATAGTTAGCAGTTCTCAGTGTTCTTTTTTAAAAGGAGTTGAAATTTCCTTAAAGGTTTTAGAGAATTTATCTTGCATCAGCGAAAATAAACAAAATTTGATCATATAAGCATTTCCAGAAACAGACTGAATTTTTATATCTACAAATGAAGTAGCTTACTTTTGTTAAAATTGCACTTGAATATTGCAATATCATACCGAGTATAAACACCCTTATCACAGCATCAGGACATTTTGAGCCTGATACAGTGCATTTTTCCTTGATTTTGAAAGGAAAATACCATCTGCTRCATCCTCAGAAGGGTTTTCTGGGAATTGCCTTGTTATCTTAAAGTGTTTTGGTTTCAATTAATTAATATTTCCTAGTTTAAAACAAGAACAACAACAAGCCTCKTTTTTATGTCACATAACTGAATGCTGTGTAACTCCACAAATTTCAGCCATGCACTTGTGTAAGTGCTGCTTGAAAAACAGGTATGCTGGAAAATAGAAATCCTCTGGAAGAGACATTTCTTACAGTATTAAAACCTATCACAGGTTTTAGAAAAAAGTGTTCAGATAATTTCACATCCATCACTGTGGCTGTRGCTGCTTTTTGCTTTTTTCAGGTGATTAGTGTCTACCAGAGAAACCTTGTGGCTCCAACAGCCTGTTTTGAATGGTGGCAGTAGAATATTTTATTTAGAAGAAGATTCTTGATACTTATTTGAGGTCAATAGCACTTACACCTGTCTGGCATTCACCRTAGTTGCATTAGAACACTACAGAGTGAATTCTGCCAATTTAATTGGGTTTTTATGTACAGATAATTTAGTTTACCTCAGTTTCAGTGATATTTGAACACACAATTTTCAGTTCTGAGCTACATTTTTTTCTAAAACTTAGATTAAAAACTTTCATTCATTTATTTTGTGCATATGCAGATATGGTAGCATTTCCCATGTCTTTTCCAGTGACAACTTGCAGTACTCCAAATTTGTCTTCAGCTGCYAACACTTCTATATTCTGCTATAAGATATCAAAAAGGAAGCAACATAAAACTTGTATGGAAATGCAAAGTGGGGCCCATGACAATATTTGGCTCTTGTCAAGGATTATTAGAATGTAGAACTACTGTTTAATGTATTGTTAGAAAGTCATGATGTATAAAKACATTTTACAGTCTTATTTTTATATGGTTAGAACTACTTTTGTGACATAAAACTTGTCTGTTCTTGTTTGCATAGTCACAGACTATCTGACATRCAGTTGTGCCCATTGCATTGGGCTGTTTTTCTGCGCTGATGRTGAAGAGATGAGAAATCTTTCTTTTTATTCTGGAGTCAGTACAAGAGATTAATTTTTCATCCTTTGCATGCTATTTTCTTTTCTCMCTTTTCTTATCTTTTTCAGTTTCATTATGTTAACAAGAGAAATATAGTTATATGTAATTTCTTTTGAAAAGAAAGCTAAATCATACTTTAGTTGAGCTTGTTTATTTGACAACGGGGGGAAGCCTTTTTGGTTTTGTAGGTTTATATGTTTGGTTTTTTCCTTTCTGCTGAATGAAATTGTGCTGGTTTCAGCTGTGGTAGAGGTAATTTYCTTCACAGCACYTGGTATGGTTCTGCATTTTGGATTAGWGCTGAACACAGTGTTGATAATGCAGAGATGTTTTTGTTATTGCTGAGCAGGGCTTACACAGAGCCAAAGCCTTTTCTRCTTTCTGTACTGCAGTGCTGGTGAGGAAGYTGGGGGTGCAGGGGAGGTTGGGAGGACACAAAGCCAGGACAGGTGCCTCAAACCAACCAAAGGAATGGATATTCCAGACCCTGTGACATCATGCTCTGTAAATCAAGTGAGGGGAAGAAGGGACAGTCAGAGTGATGGTGTTGGTCTTCCCAAGTGGCAGCTACCTGTGATGGTGCCCTGCTCTTTGGGGATGGCTGAACTCCTGCCTGCTCATGGRAAGTGGTGAATKAATTTTTTACTTTACTTTGCTTGTGTGTGCAGCTTTTGCTTTTAAACTGTCCATATCTCAACCCACAAGTTCTTTATATTTTACCCTTCTGATTCTCTCTCTAATCCYACTAGTGGGGTAGCAAGCAAGCAGCTGAATGGGACTTTTACATAAAAATGAAATTTTTGTTCATAGATTTCTGTGTCTTTCTCTCTAAGAAAAGCTGTCAATAATATATATAACTGGTGATCTTAGAATGGGCAAACTAAGATGCAATTATCTCCTGGTCTGTGGTAAGATCTTTCACAAAACAAATAAAAGTTGGTAACTAAACTAGCAATAAAAACCTTAAAAAACCTATCRTTTTTTTTTCCTTTAACTGTAAGACTGAAGAGAACATGCAGTAACACAAAGTTCTACAGRGAATTTTTTCAAATCAGCATGAGTATACAGTTCCCTTGGAAAAAAACCCTCATTTTACGGAAATATTCTTGGTTAACACTTTACATATATACATACATATATATATACACATAAATGCACATAAGAAACTCTGATGTATAAGGCATATATGTCTTTAAATTGCATAGAATAGAATGTATATTTAGTATAATACGTAGTATGATATGTAAAATATAATTTAAAATTCATGAAAAAATTTCACAATGGAGCAAAATACAGAGCTGGATCTAAGCCAAATTACTGAATTTAAATTTTGAAAATTGTKTGTGTGCATGAGAAAGATTTGAAATTTATTTAAAAAAAAATTTAGCTTTTAGATATGTTAAACAGTAAGATAGATAAATAGCAATGATTATGATTGAAATATGATCTTTCTCATATTTCACTGGCTGGATRCAAACAGTACCAAAACATAACACTTTATCAGATATACAATTGAAAACCATTGGTTGATTAGGTGTTTTATGAATTCTCTGATAGTCCTAATTTACACTTTATTTTGGCCATACATGTGAACTAATGGACTTCAATAGTAATTTTTTAAGACCCTGTTTGAGCCTCTGAAATTTTTATATATTTATTAGCTTTATTTTTCATTACTGTAACATTTAAACCAATTTTAGGCTTTGSATATAAAGTTCAAATTATGTTTTCCAGAAATTTCCAGAGGAACTGTGAATGGTTGAGAAGCTGGACAAATCTCTGCATAGTACATAATCTACGTCAGGTATAGTTTTTTAAGAAAGTATATACAAATATATATATACCTTGCAATAARTTGAATTTTCTTTATTTAGGGKTTTTTTTTTCTATTTATAAATATTTAGATATTAAAAATTGAACATAATAATTATCCTTAAAATAATATTTATCTTAACAATAGAACATGTTTTTTAGAACTAGATTTTTTTTAATGTAGATAAGATATAATATTGTATGTTAAAAGGCRCTTGAAGTTTTTTGGTGAGTTTATTAGTTACTTCAAAGACTGCTTGCAGGAATATGAGACTGCTGTGATGATCTAGAAACAACCCTCTCCACTTCCACTAACTTATGCTACTAGACAGAGAATAGAAAACATAAATAATTGAAAGTCAATGGAAGGATATATAGGCAGACTGCTAAGAAAACTTGCGAAAATTAACATGAATAGATTCAAAGACTGAAAAGGAATAAAATACCTAGATCTCCACCTTGCTCTACGGGAAGGAAGAAATCCTGCTTGTTAGTGATGTCACGGCTCTTCTGGAAAGATTTCAGGGTGGTGCAGCAAAACCTTCTCAACCCTGTCCAGCAAACACAGCCTCAGGAGTTGCACATGGGCAGTGTTTGCATAACACCACCTAGTGCAGCAGATACTAGGAAAGCCTTCATGCAATATTTTAAAATGGTTTATCAAGGCTCGTCTGTGTTGGTTTGGACTGTGAATATCCAATCTTGGTAACTATACTGATGAGTCAGACTATAAAGCTGTTAAAACTTAATTTGAGCTAACAGTAAATTATTGGCATTTTCCTGTTTGTAGTGGGACTTTTGAGTTTAATATTTTACATAAACAGAACATAATTATTGTCTTCAGATTGCAGAGTAAATATGTTCAGTTGAGGTACATTATAAAGTACAAATAGTATACTTTCTTCTGCTGTTGTTTTTCAAACATATGAMTTTTAGCTACCCCCTGCCATTTGCAAGGATTGCTCCATAAAACTTACTAAATCTGACTAGATGTGTTTGTGAATTAGGTGAGTCTTGTAAAGCTATTTGAACACCTTCAGGAAATTCACCACTGTGTGAATGCATAGGAGCAAAGAAATGTCATTTAATAAGATTTGGAAAGATTCAATGCCAAGAATTTCATTAAGCAGATGAAGGATCCCAGAGGAACAGAAACCCATTTGTTGAAACAAAACTAGAAGGTGGACTGCCAGATTTGCCAGCTAAGCATTTGCACCTGGCTGACAATATGTTGATACAGATGGTATCTAATGCAACATTTGGCCATGTTCTACATTGGCTGGAATAAAATATTTTTCTTTGGGACATCAAGTTAATATTTTAGCTTCATTATATTTAGGATAAAACCCACAATGTTAAATAAATAAATTGACATAAAAGATACATCTATGCACATCTTGCCTTTAAAAGAGAGCACAAAGAATCCGTCCAGTCATGAAAATGCAGATATTTGACTAAGATTATCAAGAACAACTACTTCAAATATGAGGAAAGCCTTTGTTTTTTCCATTATATTTATTTATTAAATTATTATAAAATAGAAAGAGCCCCAGTAGATCTGTTTGGTTTTTTTCATTTTCTAGGTCTTTCTTGGGATGGAGTTAATTTTCTTCATAGCATAGCATTCTGTGCAGTGCTATGTTTATGACAATGGTGTTGATAACAAACATGGTGTTTTATCCATTGCTGAACTGTTTGTACAACAGAAAGAGTTTCTGCTTCTTATTCTGCCTTGCCTTCTTCCCTTGCCCTTCTCCAGTGAGTAGGCTGAGGGGGCAAGAAACTGGGAGGGGCACAGCTGTGAAAACTGACCCCATTTGACCAAAGGGATAATTAACATGTGACTCCACACTGAGGATACTGCTTTTCCTAGATAACCTTTGCTCAGACACTGGCTGGGCATCAGCCTGTGGGTGGCAGGTGGTAAGTGGTTGCCTTTACATCTCTCTTTTATTTTTTTTCTCTTCTTTACTTATAAAACTGTTTTAATCTTGATCCATTTTTCTTTCTTGACTTTTGCCCTTTTGATTCTCACCCTCTGTCACACTAGATTGGTTGGTAGTGGTTGGTACTTAGTTGACAGGGTTCAACCCACTACTAACCAGACCTTTACATATTTGCTGTACACAAAGGTAAGATTTTCATGCCATTTTTTCTATATTTTTTTTTGGTTTTATTACATTTGAAGAGTTTCTTAATTTTATTTTAGTTTTACTATGGTGTTCTTATCTCAGCTTACCACAMTTTAACACATCCTCCTCTCAGGTCAACTCCAGGTTTGTAATTGTTCCATTTCTCCGAGGCCTTAAATCCAATAGATAATATTTTCTGCCATTTACTATACAGTTATTTACACTGAATAAATTATTTCAMATTTCTGAAATGTCACCTATATATGGCAACAGCTGAGTGGTCCTGCTTCAAAGTGATTTAGCTTTCTCTTCCTAATGCAGCTTATTCCCCTGAAGTAAACCCYGTGGATGCATAAGATACGGTTCTAATTGTTTGACAACTGTTTGATATGTCAGATATTAGATGAATCTTCTTTTGAACATTGATTCCCATGTTAACAGATAAAAATGTCAATAAATTAAGTCTCAGTTTTTCAACATATAAATAAAGTTGTCTAATAAGTGTTCATTTTCTTTTCCAGGATTTATTCTGGTTTGACAGGTAAGACTGTGAATAYTCAGCTATTTTAGCAATAAATTCTTGGTTTGATATATAAAGTTAGTTTTCTCTTGCCCATAAACACGATTTTGAGTAAAACAGACTAGTTTAAAACTCTACTAAAGTGATTTGCACCAGGAGGTGTGCTTGTGTATGACAAACATCTGAAAAATGGGCTAATAATATTTGCTTGTTATCTTTCTTGAGAGTTCATTTCTCCTTGATTTCTCTTCTGATTTTCATTAAAATGGAAAGTTTGGATTCATTCACTGAGGCAGATAGGTCTTTTGGGAGATAAAAAGATTTCTTTCTATGGTTGAAAATATTGATAAGGTCTACATACTGAGGTTTTACATGTACATATCTGTGTAAATCACATCTCTTTCGTATCACCCTCTTCTATATACTGCTGTTGTATTCCTGCAGTTTTCATCTGCAAGACTGTTTTTTGAAGCCTATTTTAAAGCCATGAAGTATACTATCAAATTTAATCCAGATACTTCTCTGCATCATTCAGAAAACTGGGTAAGGAGTGAGAAGAGACATAATCTATCCCCTTTAGATCTATCAAGTGCTATCACCATGGAAATAATGAGCTGGCTAAATACATTAGTCATTACAAATCTGAAGAAAAACCTTGAAGACATATTCAGTACTTATATTTATTTCAGGAGCTGACAAACAGTTGAGTTACAATTGGAAAGAAAATTGGCAGAAAGCTGGGAGCACTTCAAAGAACTTCTGYACTCAGAGAAGCTAKAGCAGGRAGAATTAAAGTTTTGTTTTCAATTTCCTCACATAAGAGGTTCGTACAAAGGGAAATATATATGTAGCAGAAGTATGTCCTCTCTGAACACAGTCAGTACAGCAGCTGTTTCAGGAATCATCCATCTATTTCAGTGCATGCATTTTTGGAATGTCTGGGTTAGCTACTACATTTGAAATAGACCAGTAATGGTTTTAACTACCTTGTTTTGGAATAACTACCTTATTTATTTCCACTTTTATTTTTCTAATGAAAAAAATGGCCAGTCTGGAAAGAAATTGAGTTCTCTACTCAACCCTCCTCTACTCAGTTAACAGTAGAAAACGATTTACCTTGTGTTTGTAGATCTCTGTATATACTGGTCTTTTTACACAAATTAACAGTTTCTCATGCTGCCAGGGGTAAAACATGTTTACTTGAAAAGCAAAATGAATGTGTTAGGTTTGAATACATTGTATACTTTTACTTTTCAATAATGGTTTCAAAGGTTCCATGAGACCTGATAAAGAGAGACCAAGATGAGGTTAATTGCCAAGGAAAAATTTCTGTGCTAATGTAAATTTRAACATGTACAAAGATTTCCACGGAGTTGAATTCTCCACTGAAATTTTACTTACACATGGCAAGACTCCACAGAAGAGAAATTGGTGTCTAAGCTAAAATCTTCACACAAGAGAATTTAAACAACTAAGCGAAAGGAAAACCATTTAGTAGCATTTAATTCTCAACATGGCTCAGGCTAGAGGCTGTCCCCAAGGCAAGTTAGTTTTGATAATCTTGAGGGTAAGAGAACTCAATACTAYGGATAAGGCCTATTCTGTGTTCTTTATTTCTCTAGAGGGATTTTTTGTKAAGTTTGAGTTTTTATTGTTCTCCCATAATGAAAATTAAACCTGTCTAGCCTTATGGTTTGCTGTGAGTTTTGCATGACCAGCTGGAGTCCCAGTCTATATTATGATTTTGCTAAGATCTCTGGAATTTAAAGATTTCTTAACTGTTCCATTAATAGCAGACTTCATTGTGTGTTTAGAAAATAGTTTTAGATTATTGGTGTGATCCATAAAACATGGACTTCTTTTTTTTATTAAGATGATCATTGCAGAGTACACTGCCATGTTGTTCCTCTGATACAAAATTTATCTCTTTAACACAGTCTAATATTAACTTTATTCTTTCCATGTTTAACATTGCCCATGGTAACAATTCACACAGTCAACAATAAAACATAAACCATCATGCAAATTTCCTATACTCATTCAAAATGTCCCTGACTAAAAGGGCTTATTAAAAATCAGTTCTTGTTTATATTGTAACATGAAAAAAAAATGAAGAGCAATACAAAGCAACATGGCATGAACACCTGCTGAAAAACACTATGTAAAGTTTAAAGACCAGTTAACTTAGAGATCTATTACAGCCATCCTGCATAAGCATTTGGCACATGAATTTAATGCATAATATGTCTAGAACTCACCTAGATTTGTAGATGTGAGAAAATGCCATGGGAAACATTCCTAGTTTGAGAATTTTTCCCTACTTTTTGAATGATAAATCAAAAAGATTTGGCAAGAAACTAACAAACCAACAGTAATTTGGGGGAAAAAAAAAAAAACTCTGAATAGGAAAAATAAAGGCAAAAAGGGCCAACTGTGTCCTGAAGTGCATCAAGAAGAACATTGCCAGCTGGTCAAGGGAGGTGATTATTCCACTCTACACTGCAGTGGTACTGCCCAAGTCAAGTTCTGTGTGCACTTTGAAGTACCTCGCTATAAGGAAGACTTTAGAAGCCATTGAAGTGTTTCCAGGGGAGGATGACCGAGATGGCAAAAGGTCTCAAGGGCAAGACTTAGAAGGAGTGGCTAAGGTCACTTGACTTGCTCAGCATAGAGAAAAGAAGGCAGAAGGATGACCTCATTGCAGTCTGTATCTTCTTTAAGAGCATCAGCTGAGGATAGGCRTTGATCTCTTCCCTCTGGCAACCAGCAAGAGGACACAAGTAAATGGAATCCAGCTGCATAAAGGAAGGTTCACACTGGCCATTAGGAAAAACTTCTTTACTGAGAGGGTAGTCAGTCACCAGAATGTGTCCCCCAGTGAAGCAGTCATATTATCCAGCTTGTCAGAGTTTGGGGAGCATCCAGACAATGCTCTCAGTCATGTGCTTTAATTTTAGGTAGTCCTGCTACCTAATTTCTGCATTTGATTCCCTCAGAACTCAAGAACTTACAATGCAGTTTTATGTAGCCATGTGTGATATGGATATCTATGGTAACTAAGTGTTACTTATAAAATACTTTATGGAAAAGGAAAATGAAAAAATGAGAAAAAATTAAAAGAGTTTTATTATAGCCCACTTGGACTTCTGCCCCTTCCTTTGTTTGCTAAATCTATTTGAAGTATACTAGAAGTACAGCACTTTCACATAAGTGCATTCAGGCATGAAATAGAATAATGCATTTTTAAGTAAATTGCKTTCTAACAAATTTATTTCAGAATATGCACATAATTTGAGTCACACTCTGCAAAGTAGTCAGTCAGTATTATATCACTATTTGCTAACCACCACTTTGTAAACAAGGCGTACCATCTCAGTATGTGCATTCCATTTCAAAATTTTACTGGTGCACACTCAGAGATAAGAGATATTTCAAACTGAAACACTTTATTGACTAACCTGACGTCAGACTTTGATAAAAGAATCATGTTGACAGTCGGAAGTTTTATTTCYGTGTAGACTGGTTAAAATAATAGAATTTTAGAAACAATTGGAATTGTGTCATTGCATATCAGATAAGATGCTGCATTTGTCTTGTTGTTGTGATGTGAACTTATCAAGACTTCAGTGAATCTTTTTTTTCTGAAGATCTGTTACACAGCAGATGGGATGTCTAACATCCTTTTCTATTTGAAACATGCAAGCTCTAATAAACAAGAGAGTAGAATGTTAAACCAGCCAGCCATATGAAATATGTCACACAGTTTGCTGTCAACCTAATTAATTAGATAGCATTATTTGTTGTCCCCAATGAACTCTGATGAGCTCAATGACTGATAATAGCCTCATTCTTTTGAGGGATTTTCTTTTAATTTTATCCACTTTGATTTAAGAAAGAGTGTTTAAAGAGATAAAAAAAATCCTACCACTATGAAGGGTTATTCAGAAATACATACTTGTGACTTATTAATATGAGCAACCATTTGCCCTCTTACTAAGGTTATTTTAATTTTAAATCTTCCAGAGTAATGTTTCTTGAATAATTACTATTTCAGTAATTATCTTGCACTTTCATAACATATTTCTGGACATGTTTTGTAATAGAGTTCTTGCCCTTCAGACTGTAGAAAGACTCAATAGAATTATGTGAACACCACTTATAATACAGGATAAACAAAATGTTATGGTTAACATAACATACTGGTCTTCAAATCAATCTTAAATAGAAAAGGCTATTTTCAGTCAGGAAAACATTATTATTTGCTTTTCTTGTAATTTTCATGTTCAGATTTGCACTAGAACAAATAATTTGATGAACTCTTTAAAGTTCCAACTCCCTGCAGCATCTCCCTGTCCCACAGTTCTGTTTGCAGCCATGCCACTGSTTCTTACAGAGACAATAACAACCTTGGACACAGGTAGTTGAAGAACRTGATAACATTTTGGGTTACCCAGGACACTATGAAGAATATTAAAAGCTGGTCAATAGAAAAATCTATACAAAGTGAATGTAATAATTGGACTTTATTACTGCAAATGGCAGCATTGCTATTGTTTCTGGTAAATATATTTCATTGAAGTAAAATATTATATTCCTCAGTGGAAGAAGAGACAAAATATTAAATTGGCTGATCCTGGGAAAGTACATGTCCACAAATGAGGATGATTCTTATGAAATACATATGCTGTTCCTGAATTTCTAGGTGCTTAGATTTTATYATTTGGGTTATGTGTTATTTCTGTCTTCCATATCACATATTTTATTAGTTTTTTATTGATGGACTTTTTTTTTTAATAYATAGCTAAATTAAATTTGCAAGTTTGCATGGCTCTTAACTAACTAATGTACATTCTGGTGCACTTCTGAATGTTGACATGAAAATAGTGTTGCATAAACAGTCAAATATTCTCAAAAAGGTGAGGCAGATTGGTATCCACTTTGGTAATATTGTTTACTTTGACAGCAGTAAATACGAARAAAGAGTGCAAGGACACAAACCTTTCTGAAGGAGGCAGCATTTAGTTATGCTTCATRGGCTTTAATGAATCATTCCTCTGTACAGAGTTCAGTCTCTCACGTAGCAACATGTTCTATTAAGTATCCATGAAGAAAAGTTTTCTCAAGTTTAACATGATTGATATTTTCATTGGGTCTTGCTGGTAAGAGAAARGCTTTTTTTTCTGCAGGATAGATCTAAGTGGTATTTTAATTTTCTTTTTTTTATGGGGGGGGGGGGCTGAAACAGCACAGGGGTCTTTTTGCCCATTCTACAGGAGGCATTTCATTTCCTAGACATGCAGTTGTCCTTCTATGAGCACTTATTCATCTGTGTGTATTTATGGGATCACCTGGCTAAAACTTCATAAAGGGTTCAATCTGAAGATGTATATGCCTTCAACAAATTTCTCTTTAAACTCTTTTCTTTTTGATAATTTTTTGAAAGCTAACTTTTGTATTGTAATTAATGACCAGATTATCTTTTTCCTTTGTTTGGACAGTTTTTTGAAGAGTGATTTAAAGTTCCGACTTTCATTCTGCACCCTTATGTTCTCCCTGATTTTTTTGGGACAGTTGATGGTCTGTCACCATGTTCAGTGAAAATATCACTCCAAAAGGACATGCTTCCCATCTGATAATAGCTAAAAAACTATAAAGAGTCTAAAGTACTAATAATGCAATTAACTTTTTTGATTCAATGTATTTCTAAACCTATAACACTGTTGATTGGTCTAATAAAATATGAATAAAATTTCAGTGATAATKTTTGCACTTTATTCTAGCTTTTTCCACAATATTTTCTATGAAGTGTGYGCCTGAATGACACATAATTCTAAATTATGTACTCTTGTTCACTTTCTGTCTTTTTCCCTTTTTCAGCTTATTTTTCTTACTCTGTTTCAGCAAATTTACTTCTTTTTAAGTCAATAGGGAAGTGGTTGAGTCACTGTCCTTGGAAGTATTTAAAACACAGGTAGCTGCAACACTTAGGTATGGTTTASTGGTGGATTTGGCAATGCCATGTTTATGATTTGACTTGGTGATCTTGGAGCTCTTTTCCAAAATAAATRGTTCTATTAACCTTGAATTTTGGTAGAAATCCAGTAAGGACAGTGGTTTGCACATAATCTAATTGGCAGCAGTGAGGACATGTTAATTTTAAAGCCTTGAAGTTCTGAGGGAACTGAATGCTATTTCCGCAGTAGAYACTCTGTAAAATACAGAATGAGAGAACCTGAAAGTGGCAGTGACTGCTGTGTTCTAGGGTGAGTTCAATAATAGGTGTTTGATAGGCAGGATTGATATACCAGATGCATCTTTGGAAACAGGAAGAATAACAGGGGACTTAGGTTTTGTGACCTCTCTTTGATATAAATGCTGAATCCCAGTAGAAAAAATTCTGTGAATTAAAAGATTCTGATGTTCAGGATTAAGTCAAGATGGAGACAAATTCCAAGCCTGAAAGTGTTCTGCAAACCAGTCTGTGGAAAACAGATAAATGTTTTCCAGTAAAAGGAAATTAAAAACCACCACAAATAAACCACCAACCCCTTTCTCCCCCAACTAACTGAAACCAAAAGAAAACCAGAACTAAAAATTCCTAGCTTGCATTTCTCTCTCTTATTTTTCTATTATTTTGTAACATGTGTGTGTTTAGAAAATACATCATTATCTCATTCATTTAATGAAATTTTTAAGGTGCTCTCCAGGAGTTTGGAATGTATTTTTTTCAATCATTGCAATAACATTTGAAATAGTGCTTTATCACTGACTTTATAATTATTTTTTAAACACTAGACACRCTGCTAAATCTCTTTCTAAATCCAGGAAGAAAAAAAAAAAAGAATATGTTTTTTTTCTGCTGTCTTTGAAAATTCAGGTTAAAGTTCCTGACATAGATTTTCTTGAAGGATATACAGTTAAGATCAATATAACGTCATTAAAAAAATACATTTCTGCTGAGTCATCTGAAAGAAGCTTTGGAGTCTTTGTTTTGAGCAAACACAATTATAGAGTCTGGATATACTCAGTGATCTGTGAAGGTTAATATCTGTCCATAAAAGTGATGTGCTGGGTTTCTTTTGTCTATTCGTTAACAGGAATTTCCAAATGAAATTGAATTCTTCACCTTCTCATAAACTAATACTGACTATAAACTTTTTTTTTCAGGTCAATGGGTGGATTTATAAGCTACTTGTGCTTTCTTTRGATGTTCTTGTGACACAAGTCTTAACAGCTGAATTCCTTCAGGGACAGTTTTCAAAGGTGTTTTATTTTTTTAACAGTTATGACAACATTTTTGTAAGTGGCTACATACTAGCTGTCTGTCTGGATATTCAGGTAATACTKCCTTATTTAACCAGAGCAGAAAAATTCAAAACATACATGTACATTTACATATATCTATRTAAAAATACACACACGTACATACATATGTGAACATATTTGTATGTATTGCAATAAAACATATTTTGTATCTATATTTGATAGATACATTGAGCAATAACATATGTACAATTATTGTTATTCAAGGATCAATTCCTCTCCTGATTTGTCCACATGCCTGTATAACCTAGAAATGAAATCCAGAAAAAAACCCATACAAACCAACACTACCACACCTGCCTCCCTCCCCTGAAAAAAAAACAACACAAACTGAAACCAAATCAAAATAAAAGTGCCTAAACTCTTCTCCTTGGAATTAATATACAMTATAGGAACAAATTATTATTAYTTCAGATATCTGAAAACTTCCTATWGTCAACTGATACTTTTWTYCCCTCTCCATAAAGAGTACATTATGTGAAAAAACAYGGTTTTTAATAATCAGAAACTGTTGTTACTAGAATTTAGATGATGTAGGAAAAATGCTGTTCTAAAAAATTCTTGGAGGAACACTACCATTCTATTGAAAATTACATGGGTTATAATGTGTATGAACAATTTATTAATGAATTTACCTCCCTTTTTAGAGATATTAAAGCTAACTGACCTACTAGTATTATCATAAAGATAAAAAGATATTCCCTGCACAAAACTGAGAAGTGCTRTTAGAAAAATAGTYCTTCAGGCTGCATGAAGTAATAGTGGCTTTGCTACTATGAAAGAAAGAACAAAACAAAGAAATAACCCAAAAAAAAATCATAAACTTTGTAGAAAGAAAAAGGATGCAAAGATTCTTGCTTCATGAGAGAAACTTGTAAAAWATYAGGACAAAATCAGTGTGAAGAGGAAGTATAATGTTGTGAAAAACAGTAGTATATTTTATACACACACTACTMAAATTTAATTATTTTGCAAATTTTAGTACAATTTAATAGTATTAGTTGTGTTTTTATACTACTGTAGGGCCATTATCATTGATTGAAAGAAAATAAGCTTTTGTCTTTAAATATATGTAATGCAAATAAGAAGTTTTCATCTTATTTTTGTATTGACTCTTTAGTTAGACTGTAGAGTGGCTGTTACATCTCAAATGGCATTATTTGATGTGCAGTCCATTAAYCTTTGTCRAGTAGAAACCATCATCAGTCCTGGKTCAGTTTGCATGAGAACATGTTGGGTAGGACAAGAGAGACCTATCCCCAACACTAGAATATTTTTTTGGTGGGAGGACCTATTTACTATTTCAGCAATCAAGATAAGTCTTTTCTCTGAATGTATGATATGATACAGTGAGTGAGAGGAYGTGGTCACTTAGCAGACTAAACTGATGGCAAATTCTTGGTCATTTTTATATCAAGGAGACTCTTGGCATTGAGTTTARCATTTCAGTCTTTTTCAAATCTGGAGGTGCAATAGTCAGAGATAGTGCTATTAAAGTAAGAGAAGAAAACATTTGGGTTCTACATGAAATCTRGCACAAACTCCAAGGAATAACTGAGCTGAAGAATACTCTCTCAATGGAAAGTGAAACATTCATGACCTGGGTTTTTAAGATCTCGGCTTGACCGGGTATAATTATTGTACAGATAGAGACTCATWTTGGCAAGGAGAGAGACAGATGACTTATATAGAACCTGTTCAGCTTTARTATCTATTAAAGCATGGATGCATTCCAGGAATGAACTGACTAGGCTCAGGGAAGTTCAATAGCTCCCAACATGGAAGCACCTGCCTGCCTTGCTACCTCAATTCACRCTAATTTGCAAATCTGTTCTTCACAAAGCTGCTGATTAAATGAGATAAGTCATTATTTTTGTCTTTCTAAAAGAGGAAGCCTGACAAAAACAATGTGAAAAAATAGGTGCAGAAGCACATAATGAAATTAAAGTATTAGGAGTACTGCAGTGCTAGCATGTTTTCCATATGCTCCTCATGTGCATGTGCAGCTTTTTGCTAATACAATCACTACAAGGAAAGGAGACCTTGTATATTAAAATAGAGCCTTGTTTTGTCAAACAAAATGTTAATGATATTTCCAASCAGGTTTTTTAAGGCTTGTATGTTTTCATTTGCTAAAAGCTGTTCTGGAACAGGCATGCTAGCATTAGTCTCCAATATTTAGTAAAATGGGCTGGGTTAAAATGAATGAACAAGTCTTGGAGACTGTCCCAAGGATATAGATACCTTTAAAAGGCTAAATGAGCAGGAAAATYATGTGTCAAATAAATTCTAGGTAAGCAAAATCTAAGTAAAGTTACAGGGTGGTCWACTTTTTATTACAGATCTTTTAGATAGTGGTAAAAAGGAAGGGCATAAATGAAAATTGTCTGATTTGTTTAGGTAAACTCCAGAACAGTTTTTCCTTCCATAAGAAATTGAATAGGAGGGGATCCCTGGGATTCCCCCTCTACTCAGCTTTCATGAGACCCCACCTGGAATACTGCAAACAGTTCTGGTGCTCCAACATAAAAAGGGCATAGAACTGTTGGAGGCAGTCCAGAGGGGAACCATGAAGTTGAGAAGKGAAGTARAGCACCTCCCYTGTGAAGGCAGGCTGAGAAAGTTGGGGCTGTTCAACCTGGAGAAGAGCAGTGGATACCTCATTCCAACATTYCAGTATCTGACGGGAGCCTACAGGGAAGCTGGACAGCAACTCTTCATCAGGAACTGTAGTGTGCGGTCAAGGAGCAGTGGGTTCAAGCTGAAAGAAGGGAAATTCAGTTTAGATGTATAGGAGAAATTATTCACTCTGAGAGTGGTGAGACACTGTAATAGGTTTCCCAGAGAAGTTAKRAATGYCCCATCCCTGGCAKTGTTCAAGGCCAGGTTGGATGGSRCTTTGGGCAACTTGGTGTAGTGGAAGGAACCCCTGCCTGTGGTAAGGTGGTTGGAAAYAGATGATTTTCAAGGTCACTTCCAACCCAAACCATTCCATGATTCTGTGATTTTATATTGTTAGAGTATTGGAAAAAGTTCCTTGTACAGCATTCCAAAATTTAAACTTGAATTTTTTGTAAACACCTGCCTTTCCACTTTGCYTTTTAATATTGGGGGCTTCTCCAAACAGAATATGTAATTTAAAAAAATTAACAAGAAAACCAATGTATTATTTCTTTGGTCTTCCTCTCTGAAAAAACTCAATGCTCCATTTAATAAATACTTTTCTTTCTTTAAATTGTGCTCCTTATTAAAACAGATCAAAAAGTACTAATTACATKAACTGCTTCAAAAAGTAGGATAATACTAGAGTTAAAATTAAAGTGGCTGATMTATTTTAAATGGTGATCATCTGCGTGCATAGTTAGATCAAAAACTGTCACTCGAATTGAAAAGAATAACACAAAGCATGGGAAACATCAGTTATACAGCCATAAATATGGGTGATTTTCAGATTTTTAAATTATAAATACTTGCATTCATAATTAAATCAGACACTGCTAAGGGAAAAATTCAAAACACCTGTAAATACTGTCCAGAGCACTCCCTATAATGGAGTACAGAACTTAGGATACGCTTCTGAATCTCAGCCACCATTCTACCAAACCAGTAAAAACTGTACACCTTCATCTTTCAATAATCCCTCCTTCAGTTACTGATGTGAGCTCTGGTGTATGCACTGCTCCAGGACTTCTACAAAATCATGTCACCTATTTTTGATCAATTACAGTATCCAGTAATACTTATATTTATGTATCTTTCATATACAACTGTTGAAGAATATCAATYACMTMTTTGTAGTAATGCAGCTTTAAACCAAACCGGTATTTTCCAYATAAGGAAAAASKATTTCAGTTTTACCACAAGACTTAAAAGGAAAAGCCCTGGAAGATTCTTTGCTCTGCTTGCAGCCATTGGCTCAAGGCCAAGACTGAAACACAGATAAGTCTCTTTACCTGTCTATCAGAAATGTAGCCATTCTCTGTTGGGAAGATTGCCAAAAATCCCACCTAAGTAATCCTGTGTTCAAGGCAGAGAACAAAGCTGCTTGGCACTTCTTGGGGTGTCGTAGCAGGGTACAATATTTGTAAGTACCTCTCTCAGTTTATAGTTTGTTCTTTTATTGTTTATTATTTTATAAGTTTATTAAACTTTTTGCTTTACAAAACATACCCAAGGAGCTGTCTCGCTATTATTTTTAAGCTATTTCTGTGATGTGCAGGACACCCTCAAACTTGATACATCTCCACRTGGMTTATTCCATTCTGGCCMCGTGCAAGAATGTATCACCTATTGTTCTTATTAATGTCACTTTTATTCTAGTCCACCAAGAGGGAATTTTATTCATGACTTGAGTGAAGCCAAATGATTTGATACAGTGAAAAAACAGTTCTCTTTTAACAAGCTCCCAGACTAGAGCAGAGCAATGTTACCTGATTGTATTTGTGTTGTTTACTCCATTTTACTTTACAATAGGTGTGCTTAGTGACTTTCACATACAGCTAAGGAAGATTGCTTCCTATATTTCAGGAAAGGAATAATGTTTTTAAACAATCTGTTGGTCATACTGCAGGTGCTGTAGAAAAGAATAGACAGTCTGCTTGCTTTAGAATCACCATAGAAAAGAAAAAGTTTCTGACACAATATAATTTTACAGACAGTAAAGTAGAGGTTTGACAGTGAAATAAAAATGAAAGATGAGTTTAGAGATTTGATCTGATAGAAGTGGTAACAGRATTGAGAAATCTGGGGCTTCTAAATCTGCTAACAAGTTTATACTTGCCTGCATGTTATCAGTACTGTAYTGAGGAAGTGTTCCTTGAAGAGCCAAGAGGAAAGGTAGTCTTGACTCCCTTCATTCTTGAAAAATTCAGCACTGGGTATTAGCACATCAGAGAGTCAACCAAAAASCCTGGACTGGAACAAAAAYAGAGGAGGAATCAAACAGCTAGGCWTTCATCAYTTTGTTTTCCTTTGATTCCTGTAATGGATATCAGCTTTTGGCTTTACCATCTGTGAGTTCTCTTGCTGACTGCTGTCACACAGTTTTTGAGAAAGTAATTTTTTTTTTAATGGGGTGAAAAAAACCAACAAAACAGTTAGCTCTGTCCTCTTCCAGGAAAATGAGAGCTCCAAAGTCAGTGTAAAGGTCAGTAACTTCTGGCAGCAGGAACAGAGAACAACAGCAAGCAATAATTTGGACAGTAAGAGATCTTCCTTTTCATGACTCTTTAGGAAGGAGAGATGACGGACTTTAAATCTCAGTCTGGGTTTTTCTGTTTACGTTGATATTGATAAAGCTAACAGCAGATTTTTTGAAGGAGGGAGTAAAGTAATTGAGGTAAACACAACCAAAACTGGACTAAACCCCATTTTAAGTGTTCTTAAAACTTCATAAATTAGTAGTGACTGCTGTGATCATTTCCAAACATGAAAATCAAAATATGAATGAAAAAATTACTTATGCCATAACATAAATATAAACCTATAATTAAAGTTGTAGAACATAATAGGTAGGAAGAGTATACTTGCTATTAATACAAGAAAAAAATCAGAAGCATAGCAGAAATAGTAAAAACTACTTTACACAATTATCAGACACAGCCTTAGTGTAATTCCAGTTATTGGAGCTGAATTTATTATATGGGGTTTTTTCCCACTTTATCACAAAAGTTCTGCTAGGAACATACTTTCTTTGTTGCACTTTTCACCTCTAGATAACCTCCCCAGCCCCCTACTTTAACAGTATCTTTCTTCAAAGATTCTTCACACTACTTATGCCACTCTCAGAATTTTAATGTGAATTTCTGACTATATGGAGTGTTATGAAGCATTAACACTTAAACCCACTGCTAATCCCCACATGACTTGCTTTATTCTTTTAGATCTGTATATTGTATGAGCTACAGAGAACAATAAAACTGAATAAGTACCTTGGAGAGAGAACAAGAGCCTGTGTATGAAACAGGCTAAGAAATTATATTGGTAACATTTGAAGAATTATAGTCAAGGCCGTTTTAAATATAGAATATTTTTTGATCAGATGATTAACTATAATTAAAACGTAGTTTGGTGTCAAAGTTTGTCTTGAGGCCTTCTTTTACCTAGGGGTTAATTTAGATACAAAGTGAATATCAAATTTGCTTCAAGAAGCAAAAATATGATGTTATCAACACATTCACATGCAATTTTGAATTAGTAACACAGTAAAAAGAGTTTTAATAGCAAATGCTGTTTGCCAATCTTACAACTCTGATCTAGCCTCTTGTTTACTCAATGCAGTAGAAAAAAATATTCTAAAGCTTTACATTCATAATACACACAGAAATTTAATATTGCTTTCCTAAAATGAAAAATAAATGTATTAATAATTCAAATCTAACATGGGAAATCAAAGTACAGTCTGTTGAGGTTATTCACACAGAAGTTCACACAGAAATAGCATATTTCTCTCTCTTCTTTTTTTTTTTTGTCCTTTCTTTCTGTTCTGACATGCATATCTTCAGGTTTTTTGTTACAGCCAGAAAACAGCATAGGATTTTGATACACCCTTTGTCTTAAAGTCATCATTTTTTTTAACATTGTGGCTACAGATCACATCACTAAGAAGAAATAAACAGCTGCATGACATATGAATGCATTAAGAGCAAAGCAACACAGAATTCTTCTCCCATTATTGTCTGATTCTGAGTTTACATTATAATTCAAATAAATCCAAATCCAGTGCTACTAATGTAGCTGAAATTCTTCAAAGTGCAAAAAATGTAGATTTTATATGGCTTTTAGTACCAATGTGTAAATTAGCACATATTGTGCATATAAATCTATATCCTRTATATAAATCTATATCCTAAATCTATATGTATTTCGTAATGCACTTTTAAGATTTTCAACACTGTTGAATGAGGGGGGGTTTAGCTTGCTCAAATGCAAAAGCGCAATTGCTTTGGCTTTGTGYAAAAGAAGTACTTGCAGAACTATATAAAAACTATATAAAAAACCTGTACAAACAAATAGGCACTACCTTCAATAGACAATGTACCTTAATAGTGGACATCTGTCTTATTATCTTAGTTTTAACTTGACCTTGAAATGAAAGGAAACATAAGTCTTGTAATTCCTGGAAGAAAGAGCTCCTTGGTTTAATGATGGTGAGTAGAATTTGAATAAAGCACAAAGCAAACAACAACAAAGCCACATAAAATTTAGTAAGTAAAGGAACATTTAAAGAAAATAAACACTTTTAAATGGATAATCAAAGGAAATTTGAAAGAAAACACAACCTAGAGAAGCTGAGTTTTTTGCAGTCTATTAGATATTTTTTCTTCTACATTTCCTAGTGYTTGATAAGTAACCAAGTCAAACTAGTTTAAAATGGCTTAAAATTATTTAAAACAGTTTTGTTGCAGAGAGAAGCAAATAGTTTTAMATATGTACATGTACACTTCAGAGCAGAAATATAAGGACCAACATAAACTACAAAAGACCTCATAACAACAYACATCTCAAAAAATAATGCAGAGAACAAATGTGACCAAGAAAAACAAATTAATGGGGCAGAACTTCTTTGTAGCTCAGTATTAGGCATACAGGCTCACAGTGAGCTCTCTCATTTGAGTATAAAGTGAAACAGATAAGTGAAGAAAAAAGGGCTAAGCAAATTATACAAAATAATTTACGTGAACTGTTTAACTGAACTTTTGACGAGAAATAAAGTCAAAGGAAGATGAAATTAGCTTACAGTAAGGTCATAGAATCCAAGACAAGAAGTTAGATAACATAAGATATTCCCCTGCCACCAATGAGAGACATTGTAACTTGTTACAAGTATTTTTAAAGGATGTCAAAGCAGAAAAGTTAAGTTAAACCTAAGGCCAGAAATTAAGAAGGAGAAATCCTATTTAAATAAGATATTTATATGTACCTTAAGCTCTTACACTTGAGGTTTAGTGTACTACCTGTTATACATGGAATAAAACAAGATCTTATTTATTTAATATTTCTAAACAAAAATTCCTTTTGCAGACTACAGGAAAAGAAACTGAAACTTCCAGCCTGAAAAATGGGGTATTTTAAAAAAATGAAATGTTGAAGTAAAGATGGAAAAAGAGTTAAGTCATATTTGAGTTTAAAAAAAAAGTACAACACTATGATGTGTTGTATATAAGCTAGTTTATTTTATGCTAGGTTATTTTAAAAGTTATTTTAAGCTTGATTTCATAAACTTCTACAGAGACTGCAGAAAAGTTTCAGAGGTCTAGATAGTTTGGTTTTTCCACAGACACCTTACTTGGATTTTAAATACCAAATCAAAATTTTGTTACAGTTCCTTATAAGTCCTTACAAGCATGTTATTCCAAGGAAAAGTAAGGCGACTTCCCATCTCCCTGTAATGCATTTTATTTGACAGGAAACTGTTTGCTATGAGTCAAACATCTGCAATCCACATCCACACTTTTCAGCACTAACATGTCTCATCCATAATATAGGATTAGGTCCTGCATATCTATAAAAAGATAAATATATGTGCTGTCTTTCATAGAATTGCTTCTGCAACAACTCATAAAGAGATCATTTTTCTTCTACAGAATTTCCTTTCTTACCATTGCAAATACTTACAGTAAATCAACCACTACAATGCCATCTTCCCTTCTCTAACTGGACTCCCTTATGCACAGCTGAATATATAGAACTGTGATAAGCAGTTACCTAGTTATTGTTTCATGACTCATATACCTTGCTTTTCTTTCTCCTCCTTCCCAGACACAACCTCCAACATCACCAACTTCCTTAGCCACTGGCTTGTATTAAGTAAGTGTGAGGACTCTCTGTAAGTTTTCACCTGGGATCCCACTGGGATCCAGTGGGTGAAGCTCTTTGTGTGCAGCGCAGTACTGCTGATTGCAGTGTAGACACCCTGACAAGATCTGTGTATAGTTCACTCATTCAATAACAGTTATCTTCTTTTTTATAACGGTAATTACTTTTGTTATTATATGATTTTTTAAAAAGCAGCTGAAAATTTGTAAGCTCGAAATGAGTTTCAATTTGTGAATTGGAATTTGGGACCATGTTCTCAATTTAAAAGTCACAAAGTATACAATGAAAAATGACAGAATATGCAAACTCTCATAAAAAAATAAGAGTTCTCCAGCTTTCCTACTTTCCAGAATATGAAGATATTTAACACCTGCTTGTGAAGGGACACTTCTTTGATAACTCCCGTATTTAATTACTCTTGCTTTCTAGCTAACTGTAATCTTCCTAGAAATATTGAATTTCTATAGAGTGGATAATTAATTAATTAAGAACTTTACCAGTGCTTTGCTAGATCAGGATCTTCCTTAACTGAAGCACGCTCATTCTAAATGATTGATGTACCTCTTCAAACTTGAAAGTTCCTGGTATTTTACTGTCATGCTATCCAAGTGAATCTAGAGCTAATGGCAGAAATCCCAGCTGTAGGAGGAAAAAAAATTTCAGATAAGTCTGGATTCCTGTTAATCCATGCATGTTTTCTGGAAAGTCTTTCTGAAAATACATGCTGATAATCATGGTGTATCAGTCAAAAAATTTCCTACTTATTCTTAAATGTGCTTCAAAGAGGAGGTGRACCTCTGATTATTGCCCAGAATATGTGAAGCAAGAGAGTTGTTTGTTTGTGTTTTTTCTAGCTAGTGGTGGTCTTTTTTAAATAAAAAGTCATTATATTTTCACTTCCTCCCCAGTAGGATCTGATAAACTTAGATGACTTTAGATATCCACCTTCTAAATTATTATTTATTACTCAGTACTCGGAGTACTCCTGAGCATCAGCCACATCCTGAATATCTCAYAATATGCTTCATTTTTTGATCTGAAAGCTCACATTACTTCAGCACTTTCTGGATAGTTCTAGCTTATCCTAATCAAAAAGACATCTGGTTCCCAAATTCCATAGGTGTACAAAAGAAAGACTGAGAAATGCTTTCACCACTTTAGCTAATACTTCTTAGAGAAACAGCAACATCACAAAATAAATTTGTGGCTGAGGAAGGTCCACAACACTGGGGGAAAAAAAAAAGCTTGTTAGAGCCAGTACTACTTGGTGTCTGTTCCCTAATTACACATAACAGTTTAATTTAAGGAGTAAAGATTTCCAGTTCTCAAATGCATACTAATGTTAGTTATTATGTTTTAGTTTGATATAATTCCTGTAGCCTGTCAAAATGCACAACAACTCTTTCAACTCTTTTGAAAGCATTGCAAGACTGTAGAGGTGGTCTCCCCAGGGAAGAAGAAAGCCCTGGAATAATTCCCTGGGAAACCCTGTTTTACGTACACCAAGCAAGAGGCTGACTGTCATGCCCTCCATGCCAATTGTTACTAGAAAGTTCTTGGTTCTTTGTGTTACCATAGGCTGATTTTTGGTGCAGAGATTTTAATATTCTTTATTGGTTTTTCTTATTGGACCCTTCCCTCAGACCTCACCTTAACTCCCCTCCCACAATAGGATGTATAACTACCCCWGTYTGACCCTGSCCCAGTGACTTTTGGCCTCGTGYCTTTTGGCCCCTTGTTCCTGCCTTTTTCCAGTTCCCTCCAAATACAGTGTACGCTTTAYTGTTTGCTGTTTTTGCATTATTAAAGTTCAGTTTCTGGACAATTGGATCAAGGCTGCCTCTCTGTCATCAAGTCACCGTTTGCAGCAGAGTCCCAAGGAAATTCCAAAGAGTCTGACAGTGTGGGTTCAGACTGTCAGAGGTTTCACAAGATCCYCCACAATAAATAGCTTGTGAGTTACTTTTCAGGAAACGTATATGAATCTTGAAAGTACTAAGTTCTTTACTCTAGAAATTGAATATTTTTTTCTCTTTTCCATGTGTGAGTGAATGCAGCATTAATGGTAGTCAGTAAGCCAGCCTTAGTAAGTGTGGTATGTTTCTGAAACTGTGCATGGACCTGTTTTTCTTTGGCCATAATTCTGTGTAGTGTATATACAACAAAACTCAGGTCCATAGGCTTAGTGTTTCCTGACCTGTTTTATGCAAATTTATTGCATTTCATAGATCAGCTTTCTAAGGCACTCTGTGGGCTGCTCCTGAAATGGATATACTTATCTGACATTTTTGRAACTTTCTTTGTGGCAAGATACTTGGAATTTAGGTAGGTGTTTCAACTACTACATCTTAAATTAGCTTTAGCTTTTAGTTTATATTCATTTTTACCAGTTAGTTCACTTGTAATTTATAGTTCTTTAATTTTTTGCCTGTGTGCATCCCAAGGCAACATAGGACTCAATAAAGTTATTTGTTGCTATAGGCAACAGAATTGTTTTTCAATATATTGTCAGACTGATTACATCATTTGAATTTTGATGCTTTGCTGCATCATTATTACTATCTTTATGGTTGTTGTCATGGAGGGGGATAAAAATATTTTGATTGGTTGGCACATTGKACATGTGAGCTATCACTGTTTCTTGTACCGCTTTTTAAGATGAAAATGATAAATAAAGAACTAGTCCCATCTGAGTTGATCCTTGGGGAAAGATAATCCTTCAATTTGATAAAGAATGGCCCTGTTTGGAACAATTTCCTGGGAATTTAAAATGTCAATATATTAGCAGTCACACTGTATTTTATAACRTGAGTGCATGTAAACACTATCATATTTCACTGATTTAAGTATAAGAATACAGGGTAAAAACCTAGGAYTTATTTTTTGAAGTTATTTTTATGTAGAGTTATCACCAGAAATATCAGTCTGAGTATTATTAATAAATGTCTGGGTTACTGGAGAGAAAAAATATGTGAAAATATGTCATAATATTAAAAGGACTATTACTGATGTGAATTTTTTTACTGATTTTGGCCCTCAAATATTTGCTTTCTCAAATTGCAGCATCAATGACAAGTATGATCACTGATGAAGCCCTAAAACTATTCCCTYGTGAAAATCCTTTTCCCCTTGAGTAGGTCTCATATATACYAGTAGAATTGTTTGTTTGCTCTTCTTTGCATGCATTTTATCTTTCTTTTATTTTCCCTCTGAGATGTAAATTAATGTTGCCCAATGTTTGGCTATTGCTAATTGTAAAATAAAAAGTAATCATAGTACAGAAAGTTAACTTGAATGTTAAATAATTATTTCTCCTGCTGTATCAATTTAGTGAATTKCAGAGCATTAATAGTACCTCTAAAACTAGCTTCTTGGGGGAGACAAAGTCAAAGAATTGTTAMGGCTGGAGAAGACTGTAAGATTGGGTACAACCATGTCCCCAGGTGCCTCATCCACACGTTTTTTGGACACTTCCAGGGATGATTCCACCACTTCCCGGGGCAGCCTGCTCCAATGCCTTCTTTTCAGTGAAGACATTTTCCCTCAGTTCCAATCTTAGCCTCTGGGCTGACTTGAGGTCATCTCCTCTTGTTCTGTCATTTGTTGCTTGAAAGAAGCAACCTGGCTGGRATCTTATCTCCTGTGAACTCCTCCTCTCTGGGCTGAAAAATCCCAGCTCCCTCAGTTGCTCCCCATAAGACTTGTGCTCCAGACTCTTCACCAGCTTTGTTGATTTTCTCTGGACAATACAGGGTGAAGGAGGACTACTGAGATGCCACAGGAACCACATGGTGGTGATATCTTTCTACTTAAGCTCTCTCTCTCAATTCCTTTCCCTCCTTCTATTTCTTTCTCTCTCTCTACRTCACATTAACTGTTTAATAAAATCCATAGTGTTGACTTTGGCATATGGTTTCATTTGCAACTCAGTTCAAGCAGAGGTATCTCTTATAATCAAATCACAGCACCATCAGAAGCCTCAAATATTGTCTCAGTCTTGTGTCAGGAATTTTGTCCTCAGCTATCTGTTGATCAGATTTTTGCCATTGGTGTTTATTGAAACCAAAACAGATTCCATGTTTATGGTACATTATGCCAGAATGTGGAAAGAAGGTAAGAGAGAGAACTGAGTTTACTAAACACATCCCTCTTAAGTATCATGACAAGATTGGCTGATTTAACTCTGATTTTAATCCTTGTTAATGTTTTAATTGAAAAATGTGAATGATTTGCTGGATATGRTGAAACTGGGCCACCAAAAGCCTGAGGAAATCAAAGCCTTCAGTAAAAAGCAAAAGAGTCCAAAGAAAACTCTTTYTTTTCCTTTGCAGTTATTAATGATAATAATTAAAAGTACTCATTAAAAGGAAGCCTGCAAATTATAAATAAATCAATCAACCAAAACTGAAACAACCATAAYGTTCCTTTTGTAAACTCCACTTTGTTAAGCAAGAAGGAAATAAAAGAAGRTCCAAACAACTAGATTATTTTACATGCTGTTTTTCTACAGTTTGAGCAGACAATGAAGGAGAGAATTAGGATTTTAGGAACTTCTCAGTGGATTGTGAAGCTCAACAACTAGGCTGAAACAGCATGATGTTTGGCAKATGTTACAACTGGGGAATGGAAAGACTAAAACAAAAGCTATCATTGCAGCCTCTTAAAGTTGAAGATGTTAATCCAGGATCTCCTGCTGAAAAGACTGGGTTTGTAATGAGTTTTGCTATAGATTGTTGCATATTGAAAACATAAATTCTCTTTATATAGTCTTTTTTAGGTCTGGGATAAGAAGATAGCTGTAGTTTCTAGGARGTCAGCAAAAATGGACTTTCCCCCTGAATTACCTACCTGCACTCAAAAATGTCAGAGAATTATAAACTACTCTGAATAATAAACTTCACTTCTATGCATGACCAGCATAAGAAGGCAATGGAATATCTTTTTCACCTCTTTATATCATCTRTGGAAAGTCACAAAGAGTAGATAGTGCTCAACTGCAAGAATAGTAATTGTGTTTGTTCACAAAGTAAGMATAGTCTCTATGTATTCTCCTTGAGCATCTGTTCAAGAAAGGCCAGAAGCAATTCTTTCATTAATCACTGAATGTCATGTGCAATAAATCTACCTCAACTCAGCATGATATAGTTTTTCCAAGTAGTCAGTTCATTTGTAAATGTTATGGGTATGTCAGTTCAACGTGGGTTAGCCCTTTCGTTCATCATGCTGCTTAAGAGTTTAATTCAGCTCTAACAGAGTTGCCAGGACACTACCAAGACATTGTTAGCAAGCTAATTAGTAGTGACTGGCCTATGCTTACAGACCAGGAACTATTTTGTAAATAAAAAAAATGCAATATAGATATACAAAATGTAATCTGCTATTTACAACTTGGCATCTGTAAGAAAAGATTGTCATTTTCATTTTTTCTTCTCCATTTTTTTTTTTTTTTCATTTCTAGGTACAATTAGAAAGAACACGGAACAGTTAATGAGACAGTTTATACTGAGTATCATCATGCAGCACTTACAGAGCCAGCCAGCAGGGGTTTAGGAGGGATAGGTCATGTTTAACCAACCTGATCTTCAGTGGCCAGGTGACCTGCCTCAAGGATGCAGRAAAGGCTGTGGATGTTGTCTGGGTTTCAGCAAGGCCTTTGACACTGTCTCCCACAGCACACTTCTAGATAGGCTGGCAGCCCTTGGCTTGGACAGGAGCACTCTTTGCTGGGTTAAGAACTGGCTGCATGGCTGGGCCCAGAGAGTGGTGGTGAAGGGTGCTGCATCCAGCTGGAAGCCAGGCACCAGTGGTGTCCCTCAGGGGTCTGTGCTGGGRCCAGTCCTGTTYAATATTTTTATTGATGACATGGATGAGGGTATTGAGTCTCTCTTTAGTAAATTTGCAGAGGACAGACACTAAGCTAGGAGCRTGTGTCAATCTGTTGGAAGGGAAGAGGGCTCTGCAGAGAGACCTGGAATGGTTGTATGGATTGGGCTCRATSATCTTGAAGGTCTTTTCTAACCTAGTGATTCTGYAAATATCTTGTATTTCGAGCAAAAGATCTGTGGAAAGTACAAAAGAATTGCCATGTTTTCCAGAATGGTAGGGGCCAGAGACAAATAACTGAAATGAGCAATGTAGCATAGGACAATAATTTCTCTTCCATTCCTGATTTTCAATTTCCCTGTGCTGAATTCAGTGAATAATTACCAACTGKTGAACTTCATGTTATCAAACCACAACAAAAAGGAATTAATAAAGCAGTCTGGGAGTTACAAGGCATTTTAAAAGACAGAACTTCAATTAAATACTTCAGATTTTAAATATAGGCCTTATTAACCCAGTCACAGTACATACAGAAAACAATTAGATCAAGTTATAGGGTATCATATAACTGCCATACARTATTCAAACAGAGGAAAAAAACTATGATCTGTAGGTTAATATCTTATTCTTCTCCACAGCTAAAGAGGGATGCCTTGTACTGCCAAATCCCTAAGAACCGTTAAATTGAACATGAGTTTTTTCTGACAATAAACTAAGGATTACCAGGGGGCAGCTTTGACCCCAGAAAAACTGCACTGTAATACAGCTGAGATCAGGAAGTTACCCTTAATTATCACAGGTTACCTAATAATCAACTGACTTTGGAAATTTTATTACAGCATAATAAAGGAAAATTAGTAATTYTGTATAGAATTGGTCTATTTACAATGATTTAAAACAAAAAAACAAAAAACAAAAAAAGCAAAAAAAACCCAACTTTTTGGAATTCTACTAGGGGTTTTCTAAGCCATATCTGGCAATGGAAATAAACGAAGCCCAGATGCTCACCAAACAGGAAATAATAGAATCAATCATTGATTAATGGGATCAATGGGATCCACTGTTCTGAGTTTAACAGAAATCCCTATAATGATAGATTGTGCTTGTGAGGTATACTGAGAAACTTTAATTTCTTAGTTTTTGAGGCAGAAGATTTTATTAATCTGGGTGACAGGGGCTAGTTTGATAAGGTCCTCAGTCCCTTCTCTTGGTAGGTTCAACTTCATCCTTTCATGAGAAAATCTGAAGAAATTTTAGTAGTCATTTCATGACCTGCACATACTCTAAGTGAAAGCACACACASAAAGAAAGGAAATCTGGGGGTAAGAAAAAAAGCCTCACAAAGATCTTGTAAGAAAAAGTTCAAGTAGTCTTCAACAAGTGTAAGGAAACTACACACRTTCATCAAAAATATACTAATATATACTTTTATAGTCTGGTATCTACACTGAATATAATGGGTGGTGACTGAAGACTTTGTGGCAACAACTTCTAATGTGTGCTACCTTCTTTGCAATTAGAATTTCCATAAATTTGGTACATCTACAGTTTGTTTTGTAAATGTCAAATATGTTGTATTAATAATTCGGAAAATTAATCAGAATATATTTAGTAACTGGTAAAGAAAATGAAGAGTCRATATTCTCAGAATAGTTTCAGTTTAATTTTGTATTCAGATACTGAAGTATTCTTTAAAATGCTGGCTTATGTTTGCTTATCATTGCATACAAAAATTATGACATATTTCAGCTGCCTACATCTGATTTGAAACTTAAAACAAGTTGAAAAAACTACTATGAAAAGGAGTTGTTAAAAGAGATTTTAAAAAGTATGGATTAATGAAACAGACAAGATAACACGTAATATTATGGATATTATAAAGTATTGAACCATTACAACTGTTAGTAACTTGATGTTCCAGCCCCATGCCTACATTTTATTTTGAAGAGCTGTTGATGGTCAAGAAAATATAATGAAAAAATTTATTTGCAGTTGGTTCAGCTTTAACTTAAATAACTTCCCTCATCTGAAAGTTTGTTTTGTGCTTTTTTTGTGTGTGTGTGTTTGTTTGTTTTTAATTCACAGCCTATTAGAGAATTATGTGGTGTGTKGTAACATAAAACATTACTATAATGACTAAAATACATCAATAATTTCAATATTTTCATAATTTTACTTTGTGCTTTAGACTAAAAAAAGGCTTCCTACAAAATTTACTCCATGGCTACTCCTTGGGAAAAGAAAGGAATTTAAATTTCAAAAGGGATTTTAATTTTCCTATTAAGTTTTGTAATCTCCTGAGTTATTAGAATTCTCCCACTTGCCTAGAGTTATATATATTTGTACTGCCCTTGTCCCTTTTAACTTTKGCCAGCATTAGCTGGAGTCAAACACAAATTRTATTATGTTCTGTGTTCAATAAAATCTTACAAAAACTTCTTTAATAGTAAAGCTGAGTTTTTTCTTAGTTATCCTCTAAGTCTCATATCCATCATTCTGATATTTCTGATATTWTGAAAACTATATGGATTTTTTAAAATTTGTTTAAGCAATTACAACTCAACTACTGCATGTTGTATTGAAATGTAACTGTAAAAGTCACAAAAACATTTGCTGAGAAGAATACTTGGTGTGTTAAAATGGTTTTGTAAAAATCTGTCTTTAGCTCACATCTTGATTTGTAAAGTAGTCAATCTAATACCTGAAATCTTGGCAGTGAGTTAAATCTGTTCATATGTTAAAACAAATAAAAATTGTTGCTCTGCAGACAAGGAGTGCATCTGCTTTCTACCCACAAGAAATCACAGTGGGGGAAGATATTTTTACAAAATTAACAGTCTCACTAATATATATTAATACCTATTGCCACTGGACTTGTGCTGCTCATACTTACAACAGTAGTTTTGTTTTTTTTTTTCTTATTTTTCATATTCCCTGCTAACACTGCAATTTTAAGACTTACACAGAAACTGGAATATACCAAATTTTTTAAATGACCAAAAAAATAACATAAGCATAAGACATAAATAAGAAGTGARGAAATAACCTTCTCTCTTTGAGAAATGTAGGCATTTTGCCTACCCTCTCAGTATATTATCACTATTAACAGTTCAGAAAGAATAGCTTGTCCAAATTTTTCTATCTCTAAGAAGTAATGATGAAAAAGTGTGTTTGTTATTATTTTACTTAACTGGACCAATAAAACATATTAAGTAATTATTTTAATCCATTGAAACTTCTGTCAGCAAGCAAACCAAAAAAAACTTTTAGTTTAGGTGTCATGGATAATAAATACTAATTACCAAATGCATTTAAGGGCTTTTTTTTAATTATATCTTTTTTATTTATTCTGAGAATTCTGAATTTTTAGGGTATTATTTAAGAGAGAAAAAAACAGCATAAGGACAAATTCAAATACAATTTAAGTGATATAATAGAATATTTCTTGTCACTGTCAAAATAAACTTGGAAAATAAAAGTTCCTCTTATTTTTCAAAAGCTCCATTCCCAAATTACAAGCTTGTTTTTCCCTTGAGACAGAGTAGTCGAATGAGTAAAATAAAAATTTTAATTGTAAGCAGAAATTGCATGTGTCCAACTTTTTCTTTACTGTTGCCAGGTTTGCAAGTAGATTAGATTTCAAAACATTGAAATGAAGACAGTCATACCTGTCTAGTGGCAATAAGCAAGGATACAGCTCTCTGTATACAGTATTCCTTAACACACACACAAAAAAATAACCCATAAACAAACAAGCAAGCATAAAAACTTGTTTCTTTTTGAATTGTGAAAGTCCTAAAGTTTTTAATAAATGTACACTATAGAAAAAGTTATAGTTCTAATAAAATACGCATTATAGTTTGGTGACTAATCATTAGGACTTTTTTTAATCTATCTCTTCATATCTATGCCCATGWCTGGGTCATCTTTTCATTTCCATATATGTGTTTTGCATTATGTCTACTCAAATATGACATCATTGCAAATAATTTAAAATCTGATCTCTGAATCTGTATTCAGTCATTGCTTTATGGTTCAGATTGTAGCTTCTATGCTTCTGGAAAGAGCTTTCACATAGTTATTAACAAACAAACTGATAGAGAAATTTTYAACCTCTTATGGTTATTGGCAAAAAAAAAAGACAAAACATTGAAATAGAAAAAAATTGTTTACCTTGTTTTATTGATCTCATTCCMTTTYRGAATGTCTCATGGAGATGGTATGCATAGCTATGCWTTTTCTGGTTTTGTCCAATTAAATTYCKTGATGGTAGGCAAAAATCTTTATCCTTGAACTTACATCAGAGACAGGAAGATATTTTCTGAATAAGCTCAGAACTCCATTGAAGGCAGCAATGAAGCACTGAAGTGGCATAATTTTATGGCAGAAAAACTTAGGTAAAAGAAAATGCTGGTGATTGGAAAGGTGGCTTAGACTGGAAATACTCTCTTACCAATAGCTTTCCATTGATRTTTCTTGATCTTATTTTTGGTAGGATCCTAATAACAAAAGTCCTTTCTTTYCTATGCTTCAAACTCTCCAAAAAAATAAGAAATAAATTATAATTGGACATTACTGATATGTCCAGAAAYGAAATCTTAAAAACTTATTTTCTAAGAAGACATTTATTGGAAGGAAAAAGTAAGCTAGTGACAAATTATAGGGATAARAGATAAAATATAATGAGAATACTATTTTTTCCAAGTATTTAATTCATCTTTCCTATTCATTTTGGTGTGCTTTTGTCTTTTTCAAAGTTAGTAGCACCACTGTCCATATTATATTTTTTTTAGTTTTTCTTTTTAATTATATATCTTTCATACCAAGCCATGACACAGTTTATAAATTTGAGAGGTAGAACTATTTTATTTGATTTATTATGATCATTTATTTTTTCTTTTCCGTCTGGCTCCTGAATCATTTTCTTCACTTCTTTTGTGCCTTCAAGCTCTTTATGAGAGCTAGAAACACAATTTTTGCAAAAGATGAAACTCTGATACTGCTGGTTTTTTTTTTTTTTTTTCAAACACTGGACTATGTAACAAGTATCCAATATCATGATATTTGTGAAGAATGGCAAGAGTCAAAAACACTGAGAGCAGAATCTTGCGAGTGGGTTTTCTTCTATTGTGTCAGAAAAATGGGTGAATTTTAAAAAAGGGAACATAATATCTCAGTTCTGGCTGGCATGCCCTTCCTAAAAATTAACAAGATAGATGAAACATTTCAGGAATATGAGAGCAAAATTTCTGTAGACTTGCAAATACTTTTAGGAGGACTGTGACAAGTGCCAGAGTGCTGCTGAGCAGATGCAGTTAGCATGGACTCCAAAGGCTTCCTAGTTGCTGCACTACAGAGTTATGTGGGCTATTTACTTTTTATAGAAGSAAAGTAAAGCAACATATAGGATGTGGTGCRCTGCAGCAGTTATGCTGCSTGTTGTACTTAAACACATTTTAACTGCCCCATGATTTRTTACCTKAGATTATAACTGKAGGCAAGCTTCCACCAWATTACMTATTCCACACAAGGRAAAAAAAAATAAAAYGACATTAAGACAGTATTTTGGGTGTGCYTCAAATATCATTCAGARGTGCAATAGAGATTCAGAGCATRTAAGTGGGAAGCTGTTATGAAACATAGTAAAYATAATGACATACAGGAAAATGAAGAGACAGTTTGCATCTTTCTTAAATAGGGCAAGRAAAAATTAAATTTTTTAACAATGTTTAAATTAAAATGGATTTTTTCTTTCACATTTTGAAAGAGTTCCTAAGACATTTGACCTTCCATCAACATCTTACAGATGCTGTTTTATACCAACCTGATGGCCTGTCTGTTTCTCAAGACAAGGCACAGTCTGAGTATTTGTGAAGGAAAATGTGAATGGCTGTATATTTGTCTTCATAGTTTGGAAATTATGCCCAGACACAGCTTTTCTTGCCTCAGAATYCTTTCTGATGCCTGCAGATAAACCCAGATTCTCCTGTTTCAGAAAATCCTACCTGATATCCTGCCTGAATTTTTTGTGTTTCTTTTCCAAACTATTAMGTGCACAGAGAAATTGCAAAATAGCTCTCAAATAGATGTTATCTGTGTTAAAAATTCATTATTCATTCCTCAGAGACCTTGAAAAGATTGAGTAGAACTGTTACACATTTCATTCATATTTTCATTGTTAAACCTTAATTTGATACACTCATTAAYATATGGGTTATCTCTTCTTGATATCCTGTAACTGTAAAACATACATTTTGTACAAGTTTTATCTACATAGTTCTACAATAATACAATATTTACAATATTCTAGACAATATGGAGTTGGTTTGATTCATTGCTTGGTATAATGTGTGTGAAAAAAATTTTATGTCTGAATGTGTCCCAAGTTATCTGGCAACAAGTATGTCCTTACTGATTAATGGTTCCTGCTAATACTTTGTTTTCTTGGGTTCACGTTGCTATTGTCATTTAGACTGACATTTACAATATGCCCTATATAGYTTGTACCTTAATAAAATTATTTAATAGGCTTCATTTTAATAGATTCAATTACTATAAACTCACTAGAGTTTTAATACTTTTTTGTTTTAATTAGTTCAGGGCAATTGCATAGAAAGAAGMAGCCAGCAAATATAAAAAAGGAAATCTTCATTTGAACTGCCCAATTTTATTTCCCATTACTATTTATTTCCATTATTTTTATTATTAATTAACCTTTAAACTGCATGAAAAAAAGTCACACAATAGGCAACTAACTTCTCTCCGTTCACTGCTAAACAATTTGGCATTTTCCTTCACCATAAATTTTATATGTTAACTCAAACTTCCTTGGAATGACCACTAAGCAAGAAACATTGATATTAAGAAAACATTTCCCCACATTTTTATGAATATGTTTTATATCAGCATAAGCTGGATTACAGGAGTGAATTTTAGTACAAACAAAATATTTGTTTGATTTAATTTTGAATTTGTTTCGATAGAGTGAAAATGCAGTTACAAAGTGAACCTACTGAAATGAAGATAGACCTTAAATATTACATTAAAAAGTATATAATGGGTGACGTCTTTTAGAGTAGCAAACCCATGAATCAAGACATTACCTGCAAAATGGCTTTAGTCTRTCCATTTCATATTAATTTGAACCTTATCTCCCAGACAACACTGGATTGTTCCTTCAKGCAATAGCCACAGGAAATCACAATTGCATTTTCAGTACAGAAATAGCAAAAAAGTGTCACTGAAAAGATTTTTAAAATATCCACAAATGTTTTTAAACATTAAATGTTGTCCTTAGTATCAGACCTGTAGTGTGAGCYCTTAATTTTTCTCCAGAGAAAAKRATTCTATATTCTTCAGATTGCCCAAATTGTGAATTTGTGATGAAATTTTGTGTACTAAATAGCTTTAAAGGTGAATGAGAGGAAGAAAAGCATCAGTTCACGCAATTCACTGGTCCACACAGATCTGTATGTGAAACACTGAAGGAAGTGTAGATATCTAACAGGGGATTCATGGTCAGTGTTTGAGCATATTGTGTTCCAAATCAAGATAAAGTAATTATCCAAAGTCAACAAATGAAGTAGAGTTGAGATAAAAAAAATAAACCTTGTTACTGAAAAATCATGTAACTTGCTCTTATTTTTCCTCATTCATCACTTGTAAAAAGGTTCTGAACTGTAGCTTTTCCAAACCTCCCATTTTAGAGGAAACRTTCTCTGCTTACATACATCAGGGCATTACCAAGTCTGACTGTCCCTAGTCAGCCCCTCCAGGGCTTTCCCCAGCCATGCCCAAGGCCTAGAATCCCATTGCATCCCAGCATGTCCCCACTCCAGTCATGCCAAAGGAGTACCCCACTCCTGAACTGTTATCTTGCTTTCCACAACCTGTYATCTTGCTTTTACCTGATGAACACTGGACTCAACAGAAGCTGTTTCTCTTCTCAGCAGCTCTGTGCTGTTCTGTTTTGTGCCCCCCTCTCTTCCCACATCCCCAGGGAGTAGTGCAGCTCACTGTTCCCTGACTCTGTGTGTATAAACACAGATTCACCTACAAATCCCAGGTGCATTCCCACTTCTCCCTGCTGCCAGCTCTCCTTTCAATCTGGGTTTGCGCTCTCTCARCTCAGGTCAAGCTAATGGCATGGCTAACAATGAGCAGGAAGAGCATTCTTTGGAAATCTGAGAAAGGAGAATCAGAACTCCTGGTGATAGCTAACTCRCCCCTAAGCCTGGTTTATGAAAGTTTTACTCACATTGTTGTTTTCTYACTCAGAAAATTAGAGATAATGACATATCTAGTGATTACTATGACTGACAGTTATGTGTGCATCYTAAAARTAAACAAAAAAGAAAAATAAAAAAACTCCCTGCCCTTCTGCCCCAAAACTGGAATGACAAACATATAGTTAATAGTAGATGGCTTGATTTTCATTCCACAGATTGATTTTACCAGTCTAGGAAGAAAATTTTTAGATCGCTTTAAAAGCATTTTCACTCCATAGAAACCATAGTGTATCATAGCTAGCTCCATGAGAAGCAATTCTAACAATATGAGTATATGGCAGATCAYACTTAAAATGATACATAAATCTCATGCCTGCCTTAAAAATACATACATTCCACTATTTGGGTAAGTATACTTTCTTCTCTACATTGTCCTTGTTCATAGGTATTTCAAAGTTTTAGAGACTTGGTATCCCTTCTGAAGGCTGCAGAGCACCACCCTCTGTAAAGCCCCATTCCCTGCTTAGTGAGTTTGTTTAAAAGGGGCTTAAGGTACTACTTTTCCCTGAGGTAGGGGCACAGGGAACATGTGACATTTGTTCTCAGATTAAAAAACAAACTTGTAAACTTTAGAAGAACAATTTATTGGCATAAAATTTTCTCATAGCAGCCCTCACAGTGCAGTGCATTGGTATCTGGAAAGGTGTTGCTAAYACAGCAGTGTTTTGGGTTCTGCTGGGCAGGGCTGGCACAGCAGCAGCACTGACTCTCAACATTTCCCCCACTACAGGGCTGGGAGTGGGCAAGGTCCTGGGAGGGGACACAACCAGGGCAGCTGACCCAAACTGACCAAGGGGATCTTCCATACCATGTGACATAGCTCAGATGCAAAAGCTGAGAGAAGGAAAAGCAATGGAGGAAGGGCATTCATTATTTACAGTGTTTGCCTTCCCAAAGCAACTGCTACACATGTTGAAGATCTGCTTCCTGAGAAGTGGCTGAATATTACTCAAGAATGGGAAGTAAAGAAAAAAATTTTTTTTCTCTTTGCTTATACATGCACAAGCTTTAATATTTCCTTCAGTTAACCACCTTACATCAACTTAAGAGTTTGTTTCCATCTTACTTTTTCTCCCCTGTCCAGCCAGGAAGGGGCATCATAGAGCAGCTTAGTGTAAAGGTCAACCCACCACAGTCAYGAACTTGGCAGAACTTAAAGACATTCAATCAAAATAAAACATTTCATAAAGCATTARCTAAGCAAACTCTAACCCATCCAACTAAATATTGCCCAGATTTCAAGAAGAGGAAGTTAGCAGTAAAAATGGAAAGMATAAGAGAGAGAGCAAAATAGAGCTAACACCTCTTGGATCCAGTGTGGTCGCAGCTGCCTTGAAATCCAGAGACAATAGGAACATAACAAGGTAGTGCTTTCTGCAATGGTTTTTATCTCTTCTGGCCTCCTGTGGCCACCCCCTCCTAGGTGGTGCTTCTGGTTTTATCAGCACTCTGTGGCTAGATTGGGGTTCAAGGGGCAGGTGTGGGGATTGCTTCAGGTGTGTCAGTGACTGACAGCCATGCTGGGCTGGGCTAGAGGCTCCCGGGGTGTGGAGCAGTGCACCTCTCACTTTTCACAGAACTTGACTAGCCACTGCAGCACCCCCGCCACCCCCCCTCTGGTATTGTTTTTACCCTGTAATTATTTTCTTCTGTCTCCTTCTCTTTCATAGTCCATCCTCTKCTCTGGATCATGAGATGTTTAGTCAGTGTAGTTCCAGGTCTATTTCAATTCTTCTGTGATGCTTTCACTGATACCAGATAGTCTATAAGCAAACAAACATATTTCAGTCCAATGGTGCAGAGTACTGGAGCTTGCATACTTAAAAAACAGAGTAGGAGTTGAGCATCAGGGCACCTATTTATGTAACATAACTTTCTAATTGTTGCCAGATATTTAGAAAATCACTAGACTCCATTTCCGTGAGGACCTTTTTCTTTCTCTAAACTTTGTTTTTACTCTTCTGGTTGATTTGGAAAAAAAAAAAAAGTGAATAATGTGACAAAACCAGGCATTTCCAAGGATTTTTTTCTGTTTGTGTTCACATTTCCTCAGATCACTGYGGCTTTACTGTGAAATTACAAGGTGTGTTGTAAAGCTGAAAACAAGAAGAAAGATAGGACATACAGATGGGCACGGGAACTAGCTGAGATAGTGCATACTGTTATATTTAAACTTTACATTTGGCTCCTGCTTCTTTTTCTCTGAGCTACAATGTTCAGCTGAATGTTCTTTGGCACCAAGACAGTCTTTATTGTTCCTTGTTTGTGATGCCTAGCACAGTGGGATGTTGGCWTGTGACACTGCCTGTTGGGCAAGCCACAACACAATAGAAATGATAAAGCTAATTTAGTATTGCTTCTCAGTATGTAGGCAGAAATGGCACATTCTTTAGGTTTAATTATGAATATTAGGATGCAAGAATCTTTGTTTCTTTAAAATAAAATATGTTGCTCTCAACATTTTTCATATAAAATCCTGAGGAGGAAWTCAAATTTTAAGGACATACAAGAACTGTCACCTAGCCCCCCCCTCTCTCTCTACAATTGTTGAGTGCTGCCAAAGTACAGGTGTTTTTCGTTTCCTTTAAAAATCTGTGGTGTTAACACAAACAGAGAACAGCAGGTAGAGTTAGAGCTGCCTCTGCCACTGGTCATGGGTCCAAATACCTAAGCCATCAACACTGGGAGCTTTAGGATGCTTCAAATTRGAGAATATGGTTGATCATGTCTTCCTACATTAAAGGAAGAGGCTAGAAAAATCTTGTCTAGAGACACACAAATTTTTAAATTTTTTTTCTTAGTTTTTTTCTTATTTTTCCAATGCTCTTATAGACAAGCATTTGTGCCACACATATGCAGAATTATATAAAATTCTGTATTATGCTAAATAGTACACGCCTTTGTGCTGTACAAGTACAATGACAAGACTGTTGTTTTCAAATAGCCACAGTAGGGTGGTGGTGATGCAGGCAGCAGAATCACATCAGCTAAGGAGAGCTCCAGCACTCAGTTCTAATCATGCCTAATGCCTCTGGTCTGCTGTGGGGGYTGCACACAGTAATTAATTGCAGAGCACTTTACTGTAGGGACATAGCATGGGAGCCAAGGACTAACATCACTGCAGAAGCATTTGGCTCCATTTTTTTATTGACTGTTTGGAAGTATTGCTTCTAACAACTAGTACATCAGAGGAAAAAGCTTTTCTGATTAAGCTATTGCAACACAGGATTTAAACAGTTTTCAGAGCTAATGTATTTTCATTTCACAGAAATGAAAACAAAAAGGGTCAAATTGATCTGTGCTTCTTCACCTCTTAAATGTGCTATGGCAGAGGCTGTAGATCAGAACTTCCCCTTAACAAAGCACAAAGTATGCCACAAGGATGAAGGTGTCTCCAAAAAATCATTCTTTGACCTCAGTCTTGCAGGTAGTATTTATTTGTATTTTTTGCTCTGTCTGTAATTTCAGTATCRCAGTAGTGTCCAATAGTGTTCTACAAACAGTGTTCTACAAATACTTCCTAGTCTGATGAATTACCTTTAGCTTCATGTTCATATTGCCTTGTCCAATCCAGTTTTTTTTTCTATCACTCAGTCCTCTGACCTAGCATAAGCTACTTCATGACCTTGCCTCATTTATCTTTTATACTACCCTTCTCAGTTCACTTTTTAACCTTTTTATTAGAATGGTACGCAATCTAAAGTTCTGCAAATGATATATTAATATAATCAAAATCCTACAGTGTCTGGACTCAGTAATATCTGGAAGACTAGGTAGTAAGGACCTGTCCCCTTTTATTTAGAATTTTGTGATATGTACCCCTTTATATAATCCTAGAGTCCCTGGATGTGGGGTGAAGGAAGAAGAAATAAAAAAGTCCCCTTACTCACTGTCCCACTGCAGTAAGCTTTTGACACTTTGTAAAGGCATAAATTCAGAGCATGATGGTGTGGAGTGATTACTAAAGGCTCCACTTATAATTTAAAAGGGTATTTCAAGTCTTCAGTATCTTTCAGAAGACAGTGGCACTTTTCAAGTTTTCAGCACTACACTTGTTTTAAACTGAAATAGTCTATCCTCAAATTTTCACTCTTTGCAYTTTTTGTCCATAGTTCAAAACAGCACTTCTACTTTTAACTTTTATATATCTTACACAATTCCAACATATTCGTTCACTATGGCTAGACATCCAAGAAAGTGACTCCCATACATTTCAAGGTACTKTAAAACAATGCCAATCAAACAGCACCCAATAGAATAATGTTTTACTCCTTCCCCACTCTGCCACTTGTGTCTCAGCAAATTTTCATTAAGACCYGAGGAAAAGCTGCAAATGAAACTACCATAGATGGAAAAATTATTTCTGATCAGTTTCCTACTCTGAGGAAAAAACAATGGGTAGACTATAATGAAGCACAGGGAGTAAAGACCTGCAYCTCTCAGAGGGAGGGCTTTCTTTAAGTATGGATTTATTAATTCCTTTTGAAAGATCAATTTTGTAAAGTTCACTAGAAAGTATAAAAAAMCAGTTTTGCACCACGATGAACTTATGGTAATCAACAGAACTGTTTTTCTCCTGTGTTTAGTTCTAACATCTAAAAATTTATTTTTGTTTTATAGTAAATTAAAATAGCATTATTTTGTAAAGTAAAACAGTGTGAACTTTGTTTAGGCCTCAGTAAAAAAAAAASCACATTGGTTTATATCTGTTTGACTAAAACTAGGAAAACATCTGCAATTATGTATTTCACCTGCTAAAATACTGCTACAATTTGAAGTTGGACAAGGACCTTCAGGAAAGCTAGAACTCTTTCCCATGTGATCAAATTAATACACAGAAATATATTTTAAAAAATATTATAAATAAGAAAACTCTTAAATATAGGCCTTTTTAGTATTCTCAAGGCATTTAAAAATCAGGAGACATTCTTGTTTCAGCCCACAGTGTTAAAAATTACATAAGRCACAGACTTCATAGGAAAACTGGGTGAAGGAAAGGTTTTGATAAAGTATTGTGTCATGTTCTACTGAGAARCAGCATGAATGCTRTGGTGGAAGAAAAGATTCTCTTTTACCCCATATCAGACAGACCTCCAGACAATAAAGGGAGASTGCCACTATTTTCCACTCTTGCGGTCTCTTAATCATCTTCTTAAGAAGACAACACTGAGATAACACTGTGATGACAAATCTTTTAGTGTCTTCAATTAACTGATGCCATTGGTTTAGTTTATTTCAGCATCCTCTTCCCCTCTGCTCAAAATCTTATGTTTGAAATTTTACTAACATCTATAGCTTCTTGGGTTTTGATTGACTCCATTTCTTGGAGAATAGTAGCATTGTTTTGGTTTGTAAAATATAACTGAAACTGTTCYCTGAATGAAGCCATTTAATTTTAGTACACCTGCTATAATTCTTGTATTGAAATGCATATTTTCTGGTGCRAGACAATTTAGCAAATTTTATACCTCATCACAAGATTCCACAGTGTTTGGTCTGTTCTGCTGTAACTTTGATATATTTGGAGTTAGCTATTTTTTTAGAGGTGGGGTTGCTTTTCCCTGTAATGAATTATTACCTTTTGTTYCTTTGCTTCTTCTATTCTCCTCACAAAAGCCATGGAAATTTATATAAAGGAACTTCTAGATGGCATGAGATGTGACTTCAGGTGAAATCCAGGGATTATTTGCACCATAACAGTAAAATACATTGCATTTTATAGTGGTTTAAGACTGGATCACGATATTGAAGCTATTATGAAAAGAAACCACCTGACATCATTGCACTACTAGGRATCCAGCCTTCCATTGTATTAGTTGTACAGAAAAATCCTTCTGCAATGGGCTGAATATTTCCTTTTAACATTTGTGTGATGTTCAGTAGACCATTYACAGGTTCATTTTATTTGAGCAAATGTACCATCATTTATCTTATGCCATGCAAGTCCTGCATGTCSTATGACAGTTTTCATTTAGATGGTTATTATTCACTTCTTTTTTGACTACCAATTCTTTGCAGTCCTGTCTGGTGATGGAATTTCTCCCTTTAGTGATTCGTTTCTGTTTTGTAGGGATTCCATTCCTCTGCATGATTGAATTTATCCTGTTKATATACAAAATAATCTTGGCAGGTTAACTCTTTCATTACTTAATCTGCAAAAGCCAAAGCCTGCACGCTTCTGCTTCTTGTCAGTTTCCATAAATTTTATTGGGTATGTGCAAAGGGCAAGACTGCCAATTTTATTCTGGACAAATATAGCTCAAAGTCAGAGAATATTAAAACAGGTAAGCCTCTTCATCAGTTTTGGAAGTATTATGACTATTTGTTTGGCTTTTCTTTTGAGRCATAGCACTAGCTCCTTTATTGGTCTGTGGTGCATGTAAATTATTGAGCTTCACATAACTTTTACAGTCCTTGCTTTTACATGTAGCTAGTCAGTAATGTAATTAAAACACATACTTCTGAAATAAGAAGCATCATAGTCTTTTACATTTGATTCAAACTTTAAGCCTTAATTTGTGGGTTTGTTTTGTTTGTTTGCCTAAAGTTCCCAGCTAAGGTTTTTTAATGTAGCCTAAAATATGTTTACTCCTTTTCATAGACTCTATTAGAAGCACAGCAAGCCTTAATTTTGTCTGTGAATTTACTTGATGTTATACCAGTACCACTTTCAAAATGCTGCTGGTAATATTTTTCTTGTGCGAATTCATCCATATGGTAAGTGGTCAGAACAGGATCTCCATAAGATTTGGATCACTTGTTTGGTAACAAGCGAAAGGTTGGTAAAAGAGCATGCTAGTAAATAGAAGAAAGTGAGTCAGCTTTGACTCTGTAAAGAGACTGGATAAATCAAATTATTACAAAGAAATATATTTTTAATTTATATAATTTATATTTATGGGTGCCATGGWTGTATGAAACCAGGGGATGGGGTTCATCTCATGTTTTCCCTTTTTGTTTTCTATTTCTCAAAATTTATTTTTCCTCGCTCCACTAGCATTTATCCCTGCAAAATAACTCATTAGTTAAATTMTGTTATGAATAACTCTAATTTTTGATTAGAGTTATTGGTTAGACTTATTGATCAAAACTTTTGGTCTCTTTAGCTAAGGTTTTTGTTCGCTTACTTAGCAGTTATGTAGTTTGCTACTTCTCCCTTTGCAGRGGATACTTGGCCTAGTTGCTAGGTGTCAGAGGAAGATCAGGACCTAAATCTCCTAAATCTATTGCTTTACTGCATTTCCCTTTTCTGCTTCCTCATGGTTTTGGGATGAAACAAAGCAAGAAGTTCTTTAATGAAAAATCTCTTCTATTCTTCTGAGTACTTGCATTCCATTCCTTACTTCTCTCATTTGGCATATGAATTTCTTAGCTGTTGCACATTTAGCACTTCCCAAACTGTTCCCARCTGTCCAGATGTGATTAATTAAATCTGGAAAATATGATGCAAAACCCTCTGTTTGAATATTAGCTGGAATTTAAATATGAATGAGGATGCCTACTTGGCCTTGCTGAAGCAAAGAGTGTTAGTAATTCTGCTGGGGCATCTTACAGCTGAATTTAAGTATTCCGCTAACTGAACWTGTGCTTATTTTCTGAGGGAAAATTTTCTAATTGCATACAAATTTTTTTTAAATGCAAAAAATAATATTATTTCAGTGAAGAATTAAAGTAGCATTATATTTGTGGAAAAGGTAAAATTGAATTTGGGAAAACTAACATAAAGCTTTACAGAAGGTATAATTTGTTCAGCTTTGTCCTAATTATCACAAGCATATTTTTAAAAGGAAAATCTGAGAACAAGGACATAACTTTCAGGTTTGTGGGTTTTTTTTTTTGTTCTATTTTGGTTTGGGGTTTTTAAAACGAAGTTTAATTGTGGGGAGTGTTGAAAAAGTATGAAATAATTCAGGTTAGGCTTCTTTCAAGATGTTTAATGTTTTGCTAAAAGCATATTAGTATAATATGCAGAATACTTTTTGATAAATTATTTAATATATGTATATTAAATGGAAAATATAACTTGCATTAATGTACATATCTATTGAGTCATTGAGAGAAATCTTTCCTAAGGTAGACTAGATGTGGAAGCTGATTTGGTGATACCTAAAACATGAAGGGGACTTTCCCTGACCTTTTTTAAAACTGCAGAAGCCCCTAGCTCCGAAAAATTTCTGTGGTTCAGTTTGCAGCTATCGTTTTGTGTATGATTTTGCAAACCCTCTTAGACATACAAGTTATACATTCATTTAAATTTTTTTCCCTTGCCTCAGAATAATTCAACAATAGACTCATCCTCCTACTTTTTATTGTCTTCATTTTATGTGAGATATGGAAGTACTCAAATGCTCATGATTAATAAGAATGCAAAATTTTCATTAATAGTTCTGTTACTTAYTTAGTACTGGGACACATTATTTAGTACTTGGACGCATTTCTTGTCTCACCCCCTGGGTATCACTTTGGGTGTTTCAGGCAGTGATGTTAGAGAAAGCAATTTGTTGGCACATAGTTGTTTTCAGGGTTTTCATGATATCGTAAATGCAGAGAAGACATGAAATCAGTACTTCAGTCATTCCATTATACATWATAATTTTAAGCTTATTACAAGTCAGTTCAATACTTCAGCATAATGTTAGTGTCTTGTTTAAAAGCTCCTGTGTTTCAAGACGACACATTTTTAATATCCTTCTTACTCTATCAGTGTTAGAATCTTATCCTGTTCTTTTCTTTATATTCTCCAATATAAAGAAATAGAAATACTTTTTGCCTGTATGTGCATTAAGTCTTAATCACATAGTATTGAAGGCTGCTGTGGCTGTATATAGACTTCAGTATTTACAATATCAATATATCTGCAAACATAAGGATTGAGATTTCTCTTTTTTATCTATTTATTTCTGTAAATAATTATTGTATCTATATATGTGTGACTGTACATACACTCATGCTTCATGATGATTCTTTCCACTCTTGTCAGGTTCACAACTCAGAATTTCAACTACATTATGAATGCCACTTCAGATATGACATTGACTTATATTTCTTAAGGATAAATAGTTCTACATTAAGTTAGTATATGTTATAATTTTTCTTCTTATGTCCTCAGACTTTTTATGTCTTTAGATCAGATAGTAATTTTTTCAACACAGTCAAATTAAAAATAATGGATATGGAATCATACAACCATTATTTAAGTTGTATCATACCTGTGGAGGCTWTCTAATCCTGACCCCTACACAGAGAAGTTTTTGTTAGGTTTGCTGTTCAGTGCTTTGTCCAAAGGTAGAGGTTTCAGATGTTCTTGAGAGTTTAACCAGCTYTCTAAATAAAAAAACGAACAAAAAATAAAAAAACACCAAACCATCCTACTATCTAATCAGTATTTTCCAGGAATTAATTATYCTAGGGAAAGGGAACTGTGCACCTTTGATGGGACCATAGCCCCATTTTCTTTTTATTCTCTGATCAGGTAGTTGTATACATATAAATACATACCTGATCTCCTGAGCTTTTTCTTCTTCAAGCTAAACAGACCCAGTTCTCTCAGTCTGTCCTTATGTACTCAGTGCTCCAGAATTCAAGTCTCAGTGTGGCCTCTGATGAATTTCTTCTAGTATGCCAKTATCCTTCTCACATTAAGGAGTCCAAAACTGGACACAGGATTCCAAACAAGGTCTTAGAAGTGCTGAATAAAGTGGAATCACTTTCCTTATTCTATTAATTGCACTCTTAATAATACAATCTGGGATGCATTTGACYTCCCTCACAGCAAGAGCACATTTCTGGGACATTTTCCACTTATTTTTCACCTGGATCCCAAATTTCTTTCTGCAGAACTGCCTTCTAGGCAACTCTCAGCCAGTCTCTACTGCTTGCTTGGGGTTATTCTAACCTGGATGAAGAATGTTGCATCTGGTTTTATTTACCTTCAGGAGGTTCCTGTCAGATCATGACTCCAGTRTGAACAGCCTGTGAAGAACAGCTCTGCCCTACAGCAAATTGTTTGCTCTTCTCAGTCTAACATTGTACACAAACTTGCTGAGAATGAATTTCATTCCACACACCAATCACTGAATCCCAGAGTAGGTGATTGTGGGATATAAGGTAAGCATGTTTCCCAGCATGGGTCTTCTGTGTTCAGAAAGTAGTACAGATATTTCACTGCCTGTTAGGAATAATACAAATTTARCAAAGAAATGTCTCTAATTAAAAACACCAACGATTTATTAGATATAAATTGGTGTGAATTTGACATTTCATTGTTTATGTTGAACAAAAATATTTTAAGAAGTTCCGTTTCAGTTGCAATTACAAAATATTTTTAGGTTGCTCCTCTACAGCATCAAAATCCCTCAAGAATTTGTACTCRTTGAAACAGTCCTGGTGATACAAAGTTTATTTGAATTCATTAGTTTCAAGTATGATTTAGYGTATCAAATAGGATTAAATGAAAATATTGTAGGTTTTGCATTATTCTTGTGAGAGTTCATTGTTCTGTTGTGGTCTGTTGATCATTGTTGGTTTTTGTTTTATTCTATTAAAACCAAACATTTAGACTTGGCTTTTTAACTCTCAGAATCATAAGGACACTAGTAGACCATACTGACCTCAACAAGGAACATGCAGGGGTGTCCATCCACACCCTGGCCCGTGCACCCAGGGTGCCCAGCTGAGTTCAGTCCTGTGCAGCCAGTTCTTGGTGAGCTGTGCCCAAGGTGTGCCTGTCCCCAGCCTTGTCTCTCCTTGCTGTGGGACTCCATGCTCAGCATGTCTCCTGAGGTACACTGTGACTTGGTTCAAGCTTGTCTTTGGGCCTGTCTCTTGTTGCTCCTGACTGGACCCCATGAATTGGACTTCAGATCTGCTTTTTTCATTTTCCCTAGTCTGGAGTTGTTGCTGGATCCAGTTTCCAGCTGGCTTAGGGGCCTGTGGGGCACAGCCTGTGCTGGGATCACCAGCTCAGGGCTAACCTGCTCTTAGGGAATGACTTCTCCTGTCTATGCCAGCAGGGTATAAGTCTATATTAAACTAATCCTCAAATGGTGTTATTTTCATCTTTTTGTCCAAATTTTAATTTTATTTGGTCTTTTGCACTTTTATTATCCAAAACAATTTCCATTTAGCATAACTGRTATTTCTAATTTATCTGGAAGGGCTTACTGGCAGATCACAAGCAGAACACAAGTAACACAGTACAATATAAAATAATGAGGCTGATTTCTCTGTCTTGCTACTAAAATCTATTTTTCCATAAGTCCTCATGACCAATTTTTTAAAGACAGCAAAAATGAAAACAAATTATCATTAAAAATAAAAAAAAATCTTTTTTCTATATCTCCACCAAGAAGACAAGAAGATGCCTTGTTGCCAGTTGAGCTAAAACAGAATGAGTGTACAGTAGGTATAAAAGGCCATGTCTGATTTTWTTGTATTTTATATCCACTTAACTTACATTTTCATAAACAGAAACCAAGACTGAACTGACACTCATATATCAAAATTAATTTAGTTGAAGCTTAGAGAAACTTCATCTATGATTCTTGCAGTGCTTTAAAAAACTTCAAATCCCTATTCCTCTATCTTTTATGCACTTCACTTGAAAAACAGATTGCTTTGTATTATGAAGACTATATGAAAGTAATATTGCAATTTCTCTTCTTTCTTATCTGAAATAAGGAAATCCTAAGTTTCTTTTTCCCTGTGCATTATAAAGAACACAGCATAAGAAGTGAATCTCTTTTCCCATCCTATTGAATCTGTTCCTATTTTACTTTGCACTGATGGTTGTGTGACAGGGTTAGAGAACAGACCTATTTTTGAGAAGTAAACTCTAACTAGGTCAACAGGAAAGAGTAATTTGTTCTCTGAAGCAGCCCCTCCTCCCTGGTTTACCTTGTATTAATCTCAAAGGACTCGTTATCTTCTCACAAACTAACAGACAGCAACAATGGAATTTGTTAAGAGTATTTCAAGTCCTTTCCATTATAAATATTTACTGATCTTTCTAGATATTTTTTATGAAATGTTATAGCAGTATTTATGATAACTTTCTTATTTATAAGTATTTATAATAACAGTGTTAATATTTTTTATTTATCYTCTTAAATGTTCTTTAATAACTGAATCCAAGTGTTATGAATTTATTTTCTCAACTTTCTATAAGACTTCTTGGCAGTCTTTGTTATCACTTACACTTTATTACCTGATAGCTATTTTAGCAGTTATTCTCTTGTTATCTAGTACAGCTRTTCTACTGTTTATTTGAGAGGCATCTGAGCTTTGTGTTACAGTAAGGTTGATTAATGTAAAACATTAAATAGTCGTCTTGAAGGTCACAAGGAACACTTGAAGATAATAGATAAATAGAAGTACAAGAGGGGATGGGGGAGGTTTGGTTGTTGTTTTTGGCAGTTGTGTTTTTGTTTGGTTGGTTGGGGTCTTTTTGGGGGGAGTGGGTTTTTTGTTGGTTTGGGGGATTTTTTGGTTGTTTTCTTGGGGARTTTTTTAGATTGTTTTGTGTGTGTGTGTGTGTATGTTTGTTTTTTAAATTTTTTTTGTGTTTTTCTCCTTTTTTAAAAAGCTGTGCAGAAGAATTGCTCTATTTCTAGGACATATTTTTAAACATTTTTCTCAATGTGATTACAACATTAGTTTTAAAACATAGCTCTCCTCTCCAGCCACTAGGCTAGGAAGAAGAGACCTGGCTATAATGTCTCTTAGCTAATCAAAGKCACTTAGAACCAGTGTTTTTCCAAATACACGCACTTGAGAATGAAGGAGACAGAAGGATACTGCCATATTCCTGATTATCTGTAGCTGATGAACAAATGGTTTGGAATGATGAATACTTTTTTCCTACAGTGATACTTAACTCGCTGAAACTGAGTGTAATGTATGTTTATTGAGCTTCACCAGTTAGAGGATCTGAAGTGTTATTTCAAGGCAGGAAAAATGCCATGGCTTATAACAAGGCATTAGGCAGAAACAAATTATGTGTTCTCTGTTACTATAGTTTTTCCTGTACTTGGCATGCCAGACAAACTATGTATGTTTCCTGGCAACTCTATTGTGTTTTCAGTTATAAAAGGACATTATAAAAAAATACTTCATCACATTGTTGCTAAATACTTGCTTTTTTTTAAAAAAGTGTCTTTTCACCCTCTGTGTGAATACTTGCCCACCATTCCACAGTTACTTTGTGTGAATACTGGTCAGGGTATTACTGCAGATGGTAATTGATGTCAGGTCAGAGAGAAAATCTGGAAATGAATTAATATTCATAAAAAACTAACCAACCAACCAAAACAAAAAAAAAAAGAAAAGAAAAAACCAAAACCACAACACCCCACATTGTGATAAATGAGCATCACTGATTATTGAAAAATAGGTTGTCCTTGTTGTTTGAAAATTGGTGAAACTTGCCTCTTGCCCTGCTATTTTCAGTCCTTTCTGATTGTGTTTTCTTGTTGTGCTCCTGTGCACTGTTCAGAAAAACTGAGGTTGTCTGGGTGTATGGCATCCTGATTGCTGGCACTAGCCCTAACACAAACACAAGGGTGATGCTTTGTAATTTTTCTGCAAGCAGACTAAGCTTGAAGGAGTGCACTACCTGTTGTATATATCTGTTATTCAAAAGAGAAAAGAAACAATGCAACTTTTTCTTGGTTCCTGACTTCTGCTTTCACCCTGTTTCATCTATCCCATGTGCCTTTGCATCTAATGTTTTCAGACTCTGCAACCATTACAAGCCCAGTACACAAATCTTTTCTACTCTGTTTTGCAACCTTGTCAGCCCAGGCCTTGCAGGCTTTTTATACCCCGGCTTTTCAAGCTGTGACAGTCTGAGTTCTTTAGCCTTTTTTTTATTGTGCACATACAGGTCTTGGCAGCTAAATTTCCTACACATTTAGAGATCACAGCCACAGAAATGAGTTTCAACTTGCACAGTATGCAAACAGGAAAGTGAAAAGAGTTATTGAAAGTAGAGTACAGAGGGATAAAAAAAGAAAACAAACCACAAGTAGGAGAGGGGAACCAGAGTAGCTGGCAGAGTTGCTGTGYTGGATTAGGTCCCAACAGAGGTTGATAAACTGTTCCTGCATCTTCCTGCAAGKTGTATTCCCTGTCTAGCCAAGAGAGCAGGAGGGCTGGATGGCCTGTTTCCCAGACCTTACACAGAAATATCAAATAGGAAGCTGCTAGTGTGAAGCAGCAAAGMAATAATTGAAGGGTGCTTCTTCTGGGTCCTGCATCTCAGTTCAGGAAATGCTAGTTGGAGAGCAACTGTCCTGAACTTTCTGGGAGGCYGAGACTGTATGAGTTGCAACAGGATTCAAGTAGATACTAGGAGATGTAGAAGTCAGTGAAAGAACAGGGCTCTGCTGGTGATGCATTTGATTCCTCCCAAGTATCTGCATCCCAGCATCTGCATCAGACTAAATCAGGGATATAAAGTTTTAATCCCTATATGAATCTTAATAATTTTAAGTGTGCACCGAGACAGCAAAAATAAGGACTATTCAGTCCACTTCTAATGCTTATATCCACATATCCACATACAGTTCTCTATTAAGAAATAGATTTTTATTTTGTATATCTACAGCTTTCTAAGTTAATCAAAATTCTATGCAGACCAGAAAACATAGATGTATTCACAAAACGTTTTGTTACTGACAAAATGAGGTAGATCAGAACATTAACAGCCTGGATGTGTTTGAACATTTTTATTATTTTATATTTTTTTAGGAAGACGGCATGAAAATTGAGAAAGTTCCGCAACAGGAAAAAAAAWTTTTTTTCCTGTGTGGGAATTGGCTGGTAAACCCTCTAAGYCACCAATTAATCAATTTTATATTTCAGATTTCATTTTTCTTTGTTTAGGACTGACTTTGATGGATACCACATATTTTCACAACCCTTTCCACAGACCAAGTGATTGTTCATCAGGACACCTTTTAGAAAATTCTAAAGCAGTTCTCCAAAGATGTCAAGTAACACATATGATTTGACTATCGATTTGATTGAAGAAAAAAAAAATTAAGGTACATCCAGAATAGAAAATATATTTTAATTATTTTAATTATTTTAAATTTTATGACTTTCAAATGTTAATTATTTTGAGAGTTTTTGTTTGTGGTTTGGGGTTTTTATAGTTTTTTGTGTGTATACAGTTTGGTGGTGGGGTTCTGCTGTTTGTTGGGGATTTTTGTTATTTGCTTTTTTTTAATTATAAATGTCTGGAATTGAGAAAAATTGAAAAAAATATTGCATTTATTTARAAATTTAAATTCATTTTCTTTCAGATAATTAGTATGATTCTTTAAAAGGAAGAATAATTTGTAGCCAGTAACTGTATGTTGTATTTTCTGCTCTTTATTTTTTGTTTGTTCTTTGGAAGGCATTTAGATAACTTGAAACAAGTTTCATTACTTCAGAACTAGATTCCTAAATGTAGTGCATGGCTACCTAAAACTGGTTTATTTTGGATGTGAATGTTCACTGAGATCTTAAAAATAAAACCCCCAAATCCTTATCCTTCCAGCTGTCATTGAGCCTTGGAACACGTTCCTTGGTCTCATCCTGATATCACATGATGTTTATGTTCATATAACTCGTAGCTGGTCCAGGTTCTTGATGCCTTTCTGAGAACAGAAATACATAAAACTTTTGGATATTAGTGACCCATTTACTGTGCTTTCCATACCTTGGACATTAAAATAAATGGAACATTAGGTATGATGTAGGTAAATACTAATAATGAAGCAAATATATTAATGTATTATTTTATAACAAAATAGAAATCTGCTAGGACTCCCTTAAAGCTATATTTTGTGTCTATCTAGAGAAATACTTTTTCTTTTTTTTAAGCAGTTCCTCATAAGATAATAAAGGCATATATTTTAAGAACTTAACTCATTTCAGAAATCATCTCAAACCCTTTGAGCACCTTAAATTAAAAACGAACACACTGGGTTGTATTTGCATCACAGAGAGATAAATAGTAAAACTCCTACTGCTGATAAAATCAATGAAAATGCAAATAATTTCTCTTGTTTGTTTCAGTTGGACTTCCTAATAGAAGCAACACAACCATTTGTATATGAAAATAAACAGAAACAAGTGGTCTAGTATTTCATTTTGAAAAAAAATTCACATGGCCTAAATTACATCTGAATTCATTTGAAGAACATTTTGTAGTTCATGACTAAACAATTTTTCTAGATACAACTATTAAGAAATATTAGGGATAAATATTTAAGTGGCATGCAATTCATTTGACCATAGTGCTCTGTGAATGTTTGTCTCTTTGGGGTTTTGTCCTTTGTTTAAATAGGATTGTTTGCCTTATAAAAGCTATTGACAGATGAAAGGTTTTTCCCTGATAAGAATTTGTGAGTGCACATACTCCTCCAACCCCCCACCAATTTTATGTAATTCTCTTGTCTGATGGATCATATTGAAAGGTAAAACTGTAAGTTCCTTAACTCTGTATCTCATCTATATCCACAATGAATAGGCTATCTGACATCAATAGACAATGAGCAGATCTATAACAATGGGTACTTCACAGCATAAGAGACCAAAATTTATGTTAAAATGAAAAGGGAAAAATGGAACAATTTTGTTTGCTCTGTAATAGCAGATTTGTAACTGTAATTCAAGTATCCCTTTATAGCACCTTTTTTTTTCAACAGAAAACCATGTTAGAGTCAAGTTAGTTTTTATTCACATGTTCCATGAGAGCCAAATTTTGAGCTGACACAGCTCTTTTAAAGGACCTACTCCAAATGCAAGTACAAGATTTTACAGCTTAGTAAACTCTGATCAATATCTTGTTCCAATCTTGCAAGGATCCCTAATTTTTCTTGCCTTACCACAACAAGAATGATAAATGTCAGTTGTAGATGGCACTGAAGCATCAATACTCTATTTGTTTCATCTTCCCACTCACAGATATTCTTAGATATCCAGGATGCAGGTGTTTCAAACTGTTTTTCTTTTTCACCACTCCTTCCCCTTTAGTTATTCAAAGAAAGATTGTCAAATAACTGATAGAATGATGTTTATTCTAGAAAGAAGAAATAGGGTAGAATATACTAGAATATGCAAAATTATTTTAAATTTAGACTGAAAACATAGAATATTGTTGGATTAAAAGGTGAATTATCTAGAGTTGTTTCAAATGATGAATTAGATATGGTACTCATTAATTTTTTCCCAAAGTAGTGTACATGTCGAAAAAAATCTAAATATTTTTCTAGATGTGTAGCAAAATCTGTAAACATCCTAGCTCTAGCATCACAAATCAGATTTATGTAAAAATACATTTAAATTAAATTTATTTTATTACTAAGTATCTTTACAATATATTTCTTTATTGATCTTTATTTCTTCTTTCATACAAAAGGAAAATAGCTAGGCATTATTTTATATTTTATGAGAAGAAATTCAAAAGTTGTAAAATTTCATTTTGATGAAGTTTGAATGCATGTTTGAACTTTCCACTCCTTCACTGAATAGAGTTAATGAAGAATATTCTTAAGTGCAATTATGTAAGATATAGATTAAATTTTAATTTCCTAATGAAAAATAAAGATACACAGTGTAACCTGTACCATATGAGAAGGCAGCAAAGAATAAAAAATTTGAAGGTCAAAAGTCATGACAAATAGCAAATAAAGTAATATTAGCATTGAATATTATTTGGAATTCAGACAGAATTTTTCAAAGACCAAGATGAAAAAGTTCAGTTTTGAAATAAGATGTCAAAAGAATAGTGAGTGTCATTGTGTACAAAGGGATGAGAAACATATTTAAACAAGTGGAAGAATCATGAAAAAGTAGGGCATAGAGGTGATATTCTTCTATTTCACTGTATTTTACTTTAAGTGTCCTTTCCTAGTGTAGCAGATCTTCACAAGATATGCATGACTATTGTGTGTTTGAATAGTGGTAAAATGCCAAGTCCTTCTCCAACTTCAGAGAAGATTAAACATGTGTATAGATTATTTCAATACCTCAAGAAAGTTTCAATTCTATATCTTACTATAGCACTTACTGTTTCTTGTAATGTGGTAGTTCAGGTTAAGTACCTAAAGAACAGTGGAAATTTGAGCATTTATAAACCAAATGAGGGTTAAGCACCTTTAGGCATGAGCTTTCCCAGATCCCTTTTTTGTACATAGGCAACTGACCTTCAAGCTGCAGATTCCATAATAAATGTATATAACATATATGTGGGCACATCCTTAAGATGTGACAGAAAAACCTAAATCAAGTAGTATTGATGTACAGTGGGAGATCTGCAAGCAGTAGAAAACTCTGGAGGTTTCAACTGAGATGTACACTTGTTTTAGGAATGGACCCATTTATGAAAGAATATTCCTTTTAATTGTGAGTGTAATATAATGGAGGTATAGCACCATATTAAAAAATTGGTCTATAAAATATTGGTTTTAATATTTTCATCCCTTGTATTTTCTAAAGTAACTAATAAAGCCCCCAGAAACTTAGYATAATTTTTGCTTTTGTTGATTTTTTTTCTTTCTTTTTGTTTCCTTCCCACTCAAGAAATATGTAGTTTTCCRAAGCAAAACCTTCCAGCATTCCAGCATTGTTAGTTTTCTTAGAAGGTGAATATTGGAAAACTTCAGGAAAGAAAGAACTGTTTAGTTAAGGGAGAGAAAGAGAAGAGTGGAAGGAAGGGAGAGAAAGACAGATACAGAAACAGAGAGATTCTGAAAGTCTTAATAGAAATTACTGTGACTGAGAGAACTTGTTTCTCATCCTGAGAATGTAATCACACAATCTTGACAAAAATCAGTGAACAAAACGATAAAAGAAATTGGCAGGAAAGGGTAGTCATACATGTGTGCAGCAAACCAGAAAATGTGTGAGTGCAATAAAACAGAAAAYGCTATCTTTCCTGGACAAGGGGAAGAATTATCATTATTCCCTCTCTCTCCCCAGAAGAGACAAGGTGCTACACACCAGCAAGCAGAGCTGGATTCTGAATGAGCAAGTTTTGAGATAGGTTTTAAGGATCTTTCTTTCCTTGCATGTCTGGTTTCACTCCCAGTTTAAAAATTCAGTTTCTCCCTCTTTACACTTTAAAACAGTGAGTTTCAAATTCTCTTTTTCGTCTTGAATACAGCAGTTGAATGGCAACTATCAAGCAATGTATTCTGAAAAAATTAGGTTTTGTTCCTCARTAAACTGCTTCTATTGCTCAAGTCTTTCATTATGAATGACAATTTTGTTTGCTGACTGATAAAAGCTTCTCTTGCTTTCTTGCACATAAGTAGAAGAATATGAAGCTRAAAAACCTAATAAAGATTCTGTATCAATCTGTTTTACACTTAAAAAATCTGAATTAATTAATATACTGAGCTGTAAAATGATGAGATGTTAAAGTTTAATAAAGTTGTAAATGTGATTAAGCAACTTCTTACCTTTTATTTCTATGATTAAGAAAACCATTTACAATAAATTCTAAAATTTTGATTTGAAAGCAAAACCCAACAAATGTTACAAGTAAAATTTACATCTTAAAAATKAAAAATCAATAAAACCAGTTAACAATATGGTGCAACTATCAATCATTTCTGTATTATACAATATTATTTTTTGCAGAGAGTAAGACATGGTGATAATTGACAGTATCACAATGACACTCCAGATGTGTATCTGTAAATATTAAAACATATAGAAATTATTWATTTTGTTTTTAAATGAATATTTTTGTAAAAACAACAGTAATGTTGCCCTACTTATTGTAGTGAATGGTATACTACATTTGCAATTTCATAGTCAGCATAACCAATTTTTATTGCTACTTTTTTTTTTTTAGAAATCAGTTATAATAGGTTTTTTTAAGATCTTTGCTCAGTCCCAATAATCAAATCTATGTAACAAAAATTACTATTAGTTGCTATTTAATGAAGTATCTCCTATATGAACTAATTATTTGCAAACCTTCTGACCTTGAATATAATGCATGCAAATGAGATACTTCTGGTTTCTTAAGTAAATTAAATATATACTAAGAGACAACAGTAAAAAATTCACCTGCTGACATTTTTGGTATTGACAGGCCTTGCTAACCTCAGATAAATTCAAAATTCCAGCAGACTGAATCAATAGCATACATGAATACTTGGAAAAAATAGAAATCTGCTATTTACTGTTCTATTATGAAAGTCTTCCACTCTAGGCCAGCTCCTTTACTTGCTTTGGCAATGATGAAATGTAATTTACTTTAGGCCTCTCACACTGTTGTGCATGAAGAAAACCAGCCAAAATTGTATTCTTGGTATCTTGTGACAAAGCCTTTTTACATGCCTAGCAAGTGGCCAAGGAAGARGTTAGGGCTCAGTGCCTTTTTATTTGTGACAGTCTTGTATCCTGCTTTACAAAGGGAKAGAAATTGATGTTTGCAAGATAATTGATTTCACTCAGCTATGTTTCAAACCAACTGTACTGTTGGAGTGAAAAACATTAATATCTCTGTCCTGTGTAACTACTAAGCTAGTTAATTCTCATCAAAAGGCAAATATCGCTAATTTTCAGTAACACAGAGTGTTCTATGAAGGTGATTAAAACCCATTTTGTTACTGAAGAAAAAAACAATATGCCTTGATATGTATCTTGGCTTTTTAATTGAGTTCATCATCACTTGTAAGTCTTGTAAGTCTTGTAAGACCACACATAGCCTTGTGGTCATGGGTGTAGCAGAAGTAGAAACACAGGGAAGGCAGTCACACTAAAGACTCGGGGCAGATCTGTTTGCTATGGCTAGCTTACTTTTAGTTTGGATAGCTGAAAGCCTGTGAAGTATGAATGAAAAAATGAATAGCAAATATGCCGTTGTTGATTTTAAAAGCTTTTTAGCKGGATACCAGCTAAGCATTAGGAAGAACAACACTTCTTCCTTTCTAAAATGGTGTTCTTTATTTCCTGTGTCTCACAGACTCATCTCCTGGTTTCAACCTGGCCTGAATTTTTCATAGAATATTATTTTACGCCATACTTTGAAAAAAAAGTCTAAACAATGTTTTATATAATTCCTTCTATACATCCTTTTGTGGTGAGGTAAAAATACACTCAGAGCAGTATGTTGTAAATTCAAAATATTTGACCTCCCTGTAGACTAACAAACAATAGTCTCACTAAAAAGCAAAGCATAATTTGCAAAAATTCTATTTGATTTTAATATTATCTTACTTCTGAAAGGATGATGGTGYGGAAAACTTTTATTTTTATAAGATATTTGTATTACAGAATAGTCCTGACAGAAAGTGGAAAAGGCCCAGTTCATGTTACTTTAAACAGAAGATCCTACACAAGAGATTTTATCAGAGACCTTAAAGTAGAACTTAGAACTGTCAAAGCATATTTCCTTATTCTTCAGAAATATATATAATACATAATTTGAAGTATCCCTTCAAATCAGTAAATTAAAAAAAAAGGTAATGAAATTAGTTTATGTTGCTTTAATCAGAACTTAAATGCTTTCAACCATTAACTGAAAGATTAACGCCTAGAAAATGCTTTATGGAAAATATTGTTATTTCAGCATGACTCAATATTTTTATTTCAAAATGACTCAATTATTCCTTGATAATTTCCTAAATTAGGATTAATATAAATCTTCTTATGAATAAATTTCATTTATTTAGATAGTAAAGAGCTGTCTAGTTAAGTACAAAATATTCCATTACAGATATCTTAACATTGACGTTTTCTGAGCATAAGGCAGAACTGTCTCACTTCATATAAGTTTTCATTTTCAGCTGAGTTTTTCTCAGGAGTCAGTATGTGTTTTTGAGAAACCCAGCCCATTTCTCATGAGGAAGAGGTTGGAATTAGGTGGTGTTACCTTCCAACACAAGCCATTCTGTAATTCTACGTAGAAGCAAAGACACTAAATGATTTGAGAGTGGTCACAATAAATCAGAGTATTCAGGTCAGAGAACCCTAATAATAACCCTAATTGCATGCTCATAGGGATTTGGAAGCCTGGTAAATTCCCACTAATACTTAGTCTTCAAAGGAATTAGACTCTGTTCAGTAGGAGAATTTATTACAATTGATTACCAGCATAGGAAGAAAACTATGGTAATACTTTTAATAATAAAAGAAGCACCTACTACAACTTAAAGACACTTTTAAATATGTAGTTAATTAAAAAAGGTTATTTTGCAAACTTTGCTAATGTGTTGTAGAGTACAAACTTCTGGACTGTTTTAAAAGCAAATTTCATGATCTATCAGCCCTTGATAAATATGAAAGAATACTTCTTTAAAAGTCATAAAAGACAGAATTCACATTTCAGGAACTTTTAGCCACAATGATAAAACTAGTACAGGAAAAGTATGATGCTACTCTTTTTTGCCATTTATGAAGTGAAACCTTTAAAACAAAGACAGGTCATGATGATACGGAACAAGTGAGAATATAACAGCAACATTTAAAATATATATGTCTTCAGATAAAGGTTTTCAATGAAGTTGGAGAAAAAAGATAACTTTTTGAAATATAAATGCCACTTATTTTGCTAACAACCTCACAGCTCTCCTCAGCTTCTCAGTTTTGCTCCGTTGTTCTGTACTGGTCTCACTGAATTTTACCAAGCCTGTATCAACAGTGTCTTGAACGACATTTCATTCCTACCCTAAGCRCTGMTGTTTCTTACAGCTGTCACTTCTGYACCTCCTTACCTGAACCTTCAGCTTCTACTTGCTCTTGAGCTTGGACTTGCTATTCCCTGCTTCCCCAGGCAGTGCTGGCTGCTCCTCATCTGTCAGTAATGAATGGACTGCATTACCTTTCATTAGCTTATGAAAGTAGCAGTGATAAATACTGCACAATTAATTGTTGTATTTGCATATGAAAGATAAAGAGAACACTCACTTTTTCCKTTGTGTACAAATAAAATATTTTAGGCTTTAACAATTTTAGAGCAAACCTCAAAGATATAATATTTCTCAAAAGCTCTCCAAAGAAAAATATAAAGAAGGGATTGTAATTGAAGGAGCACTTGTTTTTAGGTTTGTTCTGTTCTACACAATAATTTTTATTGATAGCTCTGATTTTACCTTTTCTTGGGGGGGGGTATTTATTGTTTTGGGGGGAGAGACTGTGGGGAGGGTATTGCCTTTAAATGTAGCATCCTATGAAGCATGGAGGATAAATCTGTGAGGAGACAGAATTTTTAGTAAGAGAAAGGAAGGATCTTTAAATTCAGTTTTTCTGTTGCGGGACCCTAGTTTTTTTGCTGATACCAGCAGCACCTGTCATGCACAAACACTCCTCCTTGCCTGGCTCTTCAGTCTTAGTAGTGAGAAAAAACTTCTAATAATGCTTTATTATACAGAAAAGATTACAAGTTTTAATAGAAATTATCTGATCTCCATCTCTTGACTGCATCACTCCATGTAATTTTCTATCATCATTTACTCAGTATCAATATTCAGTTGTCTTCAATTCCTACTGCAAATTCTTCACACTTTTAAACTTTTCTCTGGAATGCCTGCAGAATTTGAATTAACTGAACAGATGAACCTGAAATAGAATTATTATGCAATAAAACTCAGGTAGCCTAATGTCAAGTATGCACCACCACTGATTTTCTACTTTCTGAAGYAAAGTTCCTTTGCTTTACAACAAAGTTGTACTTTTCAACCAGAAATAGACATCAAGACATTCAGTCCAAGTTTTAAAGTAAACAGCTTCATAAGATGCCAACAAAAGTGTTCTTGTAAAAACCTGCACCATTTCTAATTGCATTAAATTACTTTGGTGTGTCACATTAGATTTTGTGTTGTTGAATTACAGTTATTAATTTAAAAGAAGGAAGCCTCACATTTCTTTAAATTTCTTGAATATCAAAATGTATGCTGCTTAGTTGTGGGGTTGTTTTTTGTTTTGTTTTCTTTTTTTAATCTGAGAAGCTAAGAGAAATAGGTTCCCTTAAGTTAAAAAAAAAAAAAGGAGATAAAGCCAATGACATGTAAAAAATACACAATATGGGTGCAAGTCAAGTCAGATATATATAACTGGCACGCCTCAAGTTCATTGCTGAAGTCATCTCCAGCTAGAATCTAGGTCTCTATATATATTTAATGAACATTTTGCCCAGTCTTGAATCCAATAAATAATTTATTCTCTTTGAACTTCCCATGGAAATGGTGTTAAGAGGTAGTCTTTGACTACAAAATGGCAATGCTTTACCATTATGAGAGCTGCTTGAAACAACACTATTTATGGAAGAAACACAAGTTCTAGACATTTAAAAGTCTTTTATGTTTCATAGAATATTCAGAAGTGGGGAAAGAAGCAGATGGCTATGCTACTAAATATGGTGTGCAACAGTGTGATCTGATGACAGAAAAAATAAAAATAGACACAGACCTACCCCAGCTTCATTCCTTGCTGCCAGTTTCAAGCTCCTTTCCTTACGAGACAAGAACTTATTCTAATTAAAAAATGGTCTAGGAAGTAGAAAAGTCCAGTAGCCACTCTTTTCTTTTTTTTTTTTTTTCCCTTTTCCAGATATGGAGGGAAAAATAGTATGAAGAAGCATGATGGTATGGAATAAAATCTTACAAGAATGTTAAAACAATGTCAGAAAGAACGAGGACAGATATGTGCTCAGAGGAAGTTATGTAGTGCAAGTGCACTGATCAGAGTGGTTTCAACATCTGCTGTAGCACACTTCATGTTCCTCAGCAATCCATACTGTGGATGATAGGAGGGGAGAGATTAAAAATTAATGTGACATCATGGAGAATATAAAGTTTTTACTTGCCCAGTATTTAATTAAGTGCAAAATATAAGTTTTTAGGAAAAGCAAGAGACACACAAACAACTCAGAAAACATGTGAAAGAATTTAAAGAAGGTAACTTGCACATTAGAAAATTAAGATTAAATGTAAAAAAATATAAAGAAAAAAATTAACTGTGCTATATAGGGTGGCTTCTGATATGTATATTTTTTCCTAATACTTTCTGAAATGCATTCTGCTCTGTAGATCTTCCACTTTCTGATTGTGTGGTGCTGCCCCTGACTCAGCAACAAGATATGAGAAGAGTCTTTTCCTTCTGCTACTTCCAAGGAGCAGTGGCACCATGGCCAAGAAGATTCTTATGCTCTTGTAGCTGTAGCTTATGGATCTGAAAGGAGTCACAGTAAACTGACATTTATTTTTTCCAACATTGCATAAATAGAAGTAACTTTCTGGGTCCAGTGAATTAGTAGGATCACTCAAAGTTAGACCTTTAAAATGCTAAGGATAACAGTTTAATGAAAAAAAATTAGAATAATGGTTCTGTAGAAAAGGAAGAAAAAACCCCAAAATATTAAATGAAGGAAAAAAAATGCTGTATAGTGACCAGAAAAAATTGTTTCAGAGCTGTTGCTCCCAAATCACAAATCTTCACACCTAGGGATCATCAGGCTTCATGTCTGATGTTCAGACATGAAAGAAATAACCATGAACCTGGGTCAGAAGAGACGATAACTAACAAATTGTATTTATTTATTATCATTACCAGGTAACACTGAGCAGGTGTTACACACAGCACTGTATCACTGACAAGGATTAGCCTCTTAGACCTTGATTGCTCTGTTGGGCCTAAATACTTCAGGATCCTCCAGTCTCTGAGGTTATTTCACCTCCTGTCTATTGTGTGTGTCCAGACTCCTGCATGTGCCAGACATCATCCCACAGCCTGTTTCTTTGCAGAGTTAATCTTCTGGATCTTGATTTGGAAAGGAAATCTTAGTCTGTAAGGTGTAAGCTTGCAGGTCGTGTCATATCAATATGGTAATTATTATGCCTTATTCATCTAAAGTCTGGGATCTCATCATGCTACATTATTATGGCATTAGGAGGAGCAGAAAAGATATGCCTTTTGAATAGACAGAAGACAGAGTTTGCGTCCTGTTCAAGCCTTGCAGAAGGCAAGTATGTGTAATTTTGAATAAATATTGAAAAGTTATGTGTTCAGTGCTCACAAAAAGAGGGAATTATGCTGGGGGAAGGGAATGATGAAAATCACAAGGGAAAAAATAAGAGTGCCACACTAAATATAGACTTTCAAATTATGAAGAATAGAAARAAAAGCAAAGGAGTGAAAGCTGAAAGAAAATATTATTGTTAATTCTACAATGGGAAGGATCCCCATTATAATTATATTGGATCCCTGATAAAAGTAAATAATAATTATTGTATTGTAATCCATTACATAGTAAATTTCAGAAGCAGGCATTGTATAAAGTTTGTAATCCATTCATCACTCCTTGTCTTATTACTACATGCTTTTGTAAAGAGTCCCTCTCCTGCTTCCTTGTAGGACCCCCTTAGGTACTTGACGGCTGCCTCCCCAGAACCTTCTTCTCTTAAGGCCAAACAACGCCAGCTCTCYCGGTCTGTCTTCACAGGAGAGGTGCTCCAGCCCTCTGATCATCTTCATGGCCCCTCTGGATTTGTTCCAACAAGTTGATGTCCTTCCTRGGCTAGATGCAGAACTCCAGGTGAGGTCTCATGAAATAGAGGGGCAGAATCACCTACTTCAGTGACCTGCTGGTCACACTTCTTTGGATGTAGCCCAGGACAGAATTGGCTTACTGGGCTGCAAGTGCACATTGCCACCTTGTGCCCAGCCTCTCATTAACCAGCCCCACCAGGCCCCTGGGTTCTGCCTCCAGCAACTCTGGGGGTTGSCCCAAGCTGGGTGCACCAGCCTGCGCTTGGCTTTGTGAACTTCACAAGGTTCCTATAAGTGCAACTCTTCACTTTGTCCAGTTTCCTCTGGATGACACCACATCCTTCTGAAATACGTTACCTATCGTGGCAGTAAAGAAAACATGTTAAAATGCTGTGTAAAGGGTCATGCAAGAAATAATTTCTCTTTTAACAGAGTGGGATAAAACTGTGCATTGACATCACAAGCATGGTGGGAAGGGAAGAAGTGCTGCAGCAACACCATGGTGCTCTACTAACCTAAGAAGAAGGAAACAACATAAAAAAGCTGAGTGGGGAAGTGATGAGTATGTAGAGGATTACAGACAATGTAGCTTTGGACACAAACTCTGAATGGAACTCTGACAGACTACAGAGTCTAGACATGACTTACAGGTCACACTGTTTTGATGTATATTCTTATGGGTGCTCTCAGCTAGCTGTTTAAACTATTCTGCTGAAAACATGGACAATAGGAAAAAAACCCTATCCTGAGTAAGGCACTTGAGATAGAAAAGTGTAGCATGAAACTGATTATCTTTCTTGGTATATGTTTCTTTATATAAGCATTATACAGCCAGAACAGTCTCAGCAGCAATGAAAAATTGCTGCCTGGTAACAGGAGGGAAAATCAAAGGACAAAAAAACCCTCAAAAACTCAAAAGCAAACACAAAACCATGAAAGACTCCAAAACCTTATATTTGAGAAGGATTGTGAACTAAAAAAACTCTTGTTGTTTCTGTTCTTGACTGTTTTTTCAAGAAATTAAGTAACATTTTGAATATTCTATTAAATGCTTGTAAACAGATCATAAAAACATGCTTACAATATTACAAGCACTAAAATACAACTCTGTTCAATGAGTTGTTGTATGATTTGCTGTATTGCCTGGCCAGACTTTGGTAGTGGGGGGGCTAGAGGGATGGCTTCTGTGAGAAGATRCCAGAAGCCTCCTCCACGTACAGCAGAGCGAATACTTGGCAGCTTCAAAGACAGATGTGCTGCTGACCAAGGATGGGCCAAACAGAAATGCTGGCAAGACCTCTGTGTTAATATATTGAAGAAAGAAGAAAAAAAAAAAGAAGAAAGAAGAAGAAGAAGGAAAGAAAAATGAGAAGAAGAAAATAAAGTTATTCCACAGTTTTAATTGCAGTCAGAAGAGACCTAGGTGAGATGGACTCACAATGGAGAAGTTCATGCAGAACTCTGTGGGAGAGACCACAACCTTGGAACAGGGGAAGAACTCCTCACCCTGAACAGCAGGAAAAACAACTTGTGATAAACAGACCATAAGCCTTGTTCCCTGACTCCCTGTGCAACTGGGGGACAAGGTAGAGCTGTGAAAGAGGGAGGGATAAGGGAGTGTGTTTTTAAGGTTTTATTTTACTCCTCATTATCCTGATCTGATTTTGTTAGTTATAAATTCAATTAATGTCTTTAATTCAAGTCTATCCTGCCCATGACAGTATTTTGTGAGTGATCTCTCCCAGTCCTTATCTCAACTCATGAACCCTTTGTTATATTTTCTCTCCCTTTTCCAGCTGTGGGGGGAAATGATAAAGCAGTTTTGGTGAGAGCCTGGAAGCCAACAAGGGTCAACCCATTACATCTGCTTATCTAAAGCACATATTACATTAAATAGCCTTTGTTATATACCATGCAATATCAATGCCTTTTGGATGGTAAATTTTTATGTATTTATATTGGCATTTCCATAAAAAATTAACTTTTTTTTAACATTTACCAAATCTACACAGCAAATAAGCATCCATTACAGAAATCATATTAGAACAAAATTCCATTAGAACATAATTTTCCTAAATTTATTTTCCATTCTCTTGACATCAATTTGTAATCTTAATTAAATTTTGTACTTATTCTCAACTGTTAACAAAAAAGCATCAATTTCACGTGTGATAATGAACTTAATTGGTATGATGGAATAAGCTGATGTGATTCATGTCATTCAGTCAGACAAAATTGATATACAACACAGAGGTCTTAAAAGTCAAACTAAGTTCTGCTGATAGAATGGAAAAAACTAAAACAAAACAAAAAACAAACAAAACACCCCAAAAGCAAAGCAGACAAGCCCAACCTATACACTTTTTTCCTAGTTTTAGATAAATTACTGTGGCTGTAACTGAAATTAATGGATTCTAAAAGATACACACCAGAATAATTATGTTTTTATTTCTGTGTATGGGGTGTTCCTGAGATAAATTTCTTTGCATCACAAATTTAGTCTACAGGACACCTATACATTTCTGAGGCAAATAAAAGTTTGTAGTTGAAAGAATTTCCTAAGGGTTGTTCACGAGCACAAAATGTCTTCAGGGCTGGCAGGAACATCTAGTTACGTACTTTTTACTGTTATTGCCAATGGCATTTTAATGAACAGCTTGTCTTATCAGCAACCTGTTCTTTATTATAACAATAAATGGTACCATACAAGGCATCATTCTTCTCTGCAATAAGCATTAGGATAATATATTCCTTTTGTTCAGAATCTGCAGGGAGAAGGAATTCTTTTCTTCTTTTATGTTTCAATCTGGGGTTGTTGACTATGCATAGAGAGCTGTAACAGCATTTAATGAAACCTTCCTTGGAAAAAGAAAGAATCCCATAAATTCTAAAGCAGAGCTATGCCAGGAGCAGAACACCTGCCACTGACTCCTTCCCATGGATAACAGTAAAAGACTCACTGCTTGTAGGTAACAACCCACTGGGAGTAAGTGTTCAAAAACAGCTTTTGAATTTGATAGCTTTGTGCAACATGACCTGATACCTGATACAACATAGCCAGTTGTATGAGCTACRTTGTACCACCAGCTTAAACAAATTAGATGGTTTGGGGGTTTGTTTGTTTGTTTTTATTTCACAGACTCAAGGATGTTGTTTCCTGAATAACATATTAAGCCTAATCTGATACCCACTTTTAAAATAAGAATTTTGGCCTGATGGATCATAGACTTAAACATGTAATAATATTATTTCAAAGCTCCAGATCAGTTCCAGAAGAATGAATGCTTGATATAGAACAAAAAATTTTCTGTACTATCTTGAATTGACTAGTATATTCTCCAATTTATTCAATCATACCTGATTCTAATAAGGTTTTCCTTACATTTATGTTCTGAATATTTCCACTTCTCAGCAGTATTTTCCAGTGTAGTTCTGCAATGTACCTAATATGTGAAAGATAACCACTGAAATGAAAAAGCCTACTGCTTCAGCATACATAATGAAACTTTTCAATTCTTGCTTTTAAAAGTGATCAAGTACATTCAAACCCAATCACATAAATTCTTTTCAATTTTTCTTTTTTTTTTCTATCCATACATATACACAAACATATCTTGTTAAAAAAGTAAGAAAAGACTAATTACCACAGAGCTTAGGGAGTTATGGCAAGGAATGTACAGGTCTCTTTTGCCAATTAAAACTATGTCATCAGGTAAATCATTAGCACAGATACAGATACAGCAAATTGGGAAGCACAGAGTTACAAATAGATATTAGGTTGGTACAGTTTCCAAAACATGAAATAGAAACCAGAGAGCCTGCGGCTTGGAGATCTCTTCATGACTGGGTCACTTTATATGACTTTCTTTTTTCCATTGGTTGCATAACATAGATAAAATATTTGGAGCCATGACTAATACAGATCTCTTTCAYAAATCCAATGCTTAACCTTTGCAGTCTTTTCTCTCAGCTACCAGTGTTTTTATATAGGTTCTCTTTTGATCCTCTGCCATCAAACTTTTAAAATATTTTGCATTTTTTTCTTCTCTTCATTATTGATTTTTCCTTACCTGTTAATCCCAGCCACTGCATCTCCAGTGATTTTTCTTCCCCCCTATAAAAACAGGTTGGTGTACATTTGGCTGTTTTGTACAGGGAGTACAGCAACTTTGCTCTTGATCCTAACATCACCTACAGACATACTAAAATATTTCTGCTTGTGTGTCTTTACTGAATTCAGCTCCCTTAAATTTCTCCACTTGTAACTTGCCTAAAATACGTCATGACAACAAATTTTCAATCCTGTTACTTGTAGTCTGAGGACATTATGCCAGRGTATATCAGGGACACCAGCTGATGTACTGTAAGAGTAAAATGCAAGACTATCACCTGTTAATTACCTGGTTTACCAGTAATTCACACTGAAAGTAAAATTTGATCTTAAAGTCTCAGTGTTTTAAATTTTGGTAACTTTCCAATGTACAGGGTAACATATTTTAGGAGAYTGATTGCAAACATGACTAAAAAACCTCTTGACAGTCCCCCTTGTTTGGAGAAAACAAAAAAATTGAGAAAAATCTACAGGTGATATAAATTTCTGTAGTAGAAATAGTTACGTTTTCATTATCTGCTTATCTAATCTCTTAATGAATGAAGTCTGTGGTTGCCCTGTGGGTTTTTTTTTATTCCCCTACTATAGCAATGATAACATTTTCTTTCCCCCCCCACCTCCACAGCTGAGAGATGTAACAAGAATATGAGATTTCCTTCCCACAAAGGTGAGCATTTTAACAGGCATAAGGTTATGTAGTTAAAAACTTTATACACGTGACTGTGAGCCTTGGAAATCTGKTTTTTTTTAATTGTTAGTGTAATTAAATTGTTAATTATGCATATTCCTTTCTACTGCAAACTTGATAAATTTGAGCTTCAGAGGGAGAACATTACAACAATATTGAGATAAAAATGTATTTCAGAGTTACAGGACGTCAGCAGAAAAGTCAGCAAAATAATGGATGGTGGAACAGCCTAAAAAGTTGAGTTTGTTTTTTTGATTGTTTGTTTGCTTTTAATTTTATTTAGTATTCTTAGGTGTAGTATGACCAGGTAATGAAATTGTTTGTTATGATATTTTATTTTTCCAGGTAGTTTTACTTTTTTTTTTTTTTTAACTTTAATAGAAAGATTGAGGGAAACCTTTTTTAACAAAGTTCTGTAATGTCAGTTTGTGTCTGTCTGTGTAGTTCAACTATAAACAAAATCTTAAATGGCAATAAATATTTTATGCATTTTTTCTAATTTGCTAGCTTTTTAAGATTATGTAGTGGTGCAGAAATCCTATTAGAGTAAAAGTATCAACAACTATGTCAATGTGATTATTTAAACACTCAGGTATGGGCCCTTGTGTGAGAACTATACAGTATTTCCTCTYTGAACTCCAACACTTTGTGATTTGCCATCTGTGTTTTCAGAAACACCTTGATATGGCTAGCAGATCTCTAAGAAAATTAATGTGTGAAAGGGTGCACAGGAAGTGTAGAAGATTAATTTCTTCATCACAGAGATCTGAGACTCAGAAACTGACATGGCTTCTTCAGAAATTTCTGTACAAAATTATTTTTCCRTATGGTTCACTTTGATTTTATCCATTTAGGGATTCTTGATGAACCACTGCCAAAATTCTCACACAAACTGCCTGTTTGATTTTTCCCTGTGCTAAACATTTTCTATATACATRGTGATCTTCATAGTGATTTTCTATATACAAAGTGTATTTCCTATGTTTCAAAMATCACTATTTACTATTCTTGACTATCAAGGACTCAGATTCAAAACCATCTTTCTGTTGTGTAAAATAGCATCAAGAGCAATTACTAACAATCCAAAAAGTCAGAATTACTGTCAAAATTTACCTCAGGAAATATGTTACTGTTTTAAATAAATTTAAAGGTATTTAATTTTTTTTTTGTAACAGCTATTTCTTCGGAATTAAAAAGGAGTGATTGAAAAGTTTTTATAGGCATTTGGTGTACAAGTCATATTCAGTTTTTTGTTGAAATGTTCCTTGGAGCTTTTGAAGTCATCTAAATGAATCATAAATACACATTAAGAAATTTAGGAATTTATTTCTGTAAGGATGCTGTAAGCTAATTTACATGTATATTTTGTGAACTAAAGTTCATACAGAAGAACCAGACATCCAACAAAAGATAGAAGTTGGCCTACTCTGCAAACAAGGCACATAGATATYTCTGAGTACAGGTATCTGAAGCTAAGACAAAAAAAGGAACTCTGCAGCAGTTAAGGTCAAACAAACTGAAGAGATCTGATTTAAATACTTCTGGCTTTAGTAGTCTCAGAGAAACTGCTGTTTCTGATAAAAGTGAGCACACWGTCAAAATGTTAGAGTCTCTGTTCCTGGAGCTAAATGGCAGTTTCATTAAAGCTTTTCAAGCTACTCTGGGCTATATTTGTATCAGAATTTTGTTCCTTGGTAGGAAATGTAATCAACAATTTCTTGCATTTTTAATCAGGCATACAGAATATTGATGTATAATCATATTTGAAAATATGAAAGAGTTACTTGTTTAAAATTTCCTTAAAAAACAGTAGTTTAGTAATATCCCCCTTTTTAAGAAAGGTGTCTATTTTTGTCTCTGATTTTAAATAATATCAATAACTATAATKATAAGAGTTTTGTTTTTTTTTAATTTTCCCATCTTTTTTATATTATTTTGCAACATGAGGCTTAAAACTTGACAAAACTGTAGATTACATCTTCCTTGGTCTAGAGAAATCAGAGATTTTACCAGGAAGGAAAGGTCACCTAAAACAATCCAAATAATAGCGAGCAGAGATGTTCTGTTTTCAGAAGGTATAATATTAAAAAATAAGCTGGGCAGCCTTACTGCTTCATGGAGATAGCTCAGGGTATCTTTGCCAGTGCCCAGAGGTGAGATGAGCCTCTGATAGCCCATCTGTGTTARAGAATCCTGCTGGGGACGCTTTCTGACTGCTTTTGTACCGTGTTTCTGAGAACCTTCAGATGGAWCACAGCTTTTTCCTTTTTCTAAGACGCTGTCAGGTTTTAATATCCYGTTAATTTATGCATAAAGGCTAACCATAAATCAGCCCAAAACCTGAAAAAAAAAATCTTTCTAATTAATTCGAGAAATTCAGTTAATAATTATGAACGTAATGAATGAATAGCATGTGGGGACTTGACACAAGCAGCCAGAAAAAGAGTTTTTGTGGGATTTTTTTTCTTCCAGAATTACAGATACTCCTTAATAAAGAGCTTGGGACARGCAGGCACTTCAAGACTCTGAGACAGAATTTTCCACTGATGATTACTCAAGAAYAGATAAGATTTAAACAGGTTGGAAAGAATGTGATATTAGCATTGATACCAGAAAGGTGACAGAAACTGCATTAACAAGCAAATTCCGCAAATACAATAAGAAAATATTTTATTTCTCTCAAAAATTAATGCAGTATTTCTACATCACTCTACTGTAAAGTTTTCCATGCACAGTGCTTTATTTCAGGCTCTCTACTTGCAAGTGAGAATGAATTGCCTATTGAACATATCCAAAGAAGGCATTTATTTTTAGACATCTCAAGAAAATCTGATGTGAGGCTAAAGTTAATGGTATTTAATTTGAAGAAGGACTTACAGCTTTTGAACTTTGCTCTTATTACTGCAGATAATAGATAACAGATTGGATGATTAAATAATACCAAGGAAACCTCTTTTCTTTCCAGGTAGCAGCTATAATTCCTCCAGAGGTTTGGATTAGGCATGAATGGAGGACTATTCCTTGCAATTTAGCTCTTCATAATCAAAAATTTATAAAATAGCTATTCCACTATGACTTAAAAGATGAACAATATTTAAAAAGGAATATTAAAACAAGTTGTTCAGAGACCTTATATATGATATCCTCAAGATGGTTCTTTTATATGGATTTATTTTTTTAATCCAAAATATGTACCAAAAGGATTTTCAGCTATTTTAATAAAAGTTTAGAGGAAATTTACGTGAAACTGCAACAAAATAGGGAAATGGATAACATAGTAAAGCTGCTTTAATCTTATGAAACAATTGATTACTTTCATAGGATTCATAGGCAAGTTTCTAGTGCAGACTGCACAATTACTCAACTTTTTTWTTTTYTRGATGATGCTGTTTTCAAATGAAGGYATTCCATGTCAAATTCCAAGACCTTTTCACTATGTAGTCACTATGTAGTAACTAGTTGGATGCCTGTGTTGCTGGTCTGACACAAGGCAAGAAATTATAATTCCATGTAAATTTCTAAAGAAAAATTGACAATTTTCTTTAATTCAATTCAAGAAACTTTCATTCAAGACTTAATAACAGAACTCAGGGCTAAGCAGCTGTTCAGTGGGAGAACAGAACACAATACCTCAATCTGGAAACAGCTCAAAATATTTTATAGTTTGTGTAGCAAATCTGCTATGTCTTCATTGAAAGTAAATATTGATTGCATTGAAACTAAAATATTACAAGTKCTCTATAACAGAAAGGTATTTTTCTTTCAATTTCTATAATAYAATGTTAAGTATTAGCATTATTATAATAATTTAATATATAGGAAAATATTTGCTATAAGTATTTTCACAAACTTTTCTGGAAATAGTAGTTTGGTTGGCAACCTCATGCATACGAGACAGATATGTTCAWTTTTTCCTCTGTTTTATCTGATGAAGCCTTTAATCACACCTATTTGGCTTCACCTCATGATGACAATTGCATAAAATAAATACAAAAAGGTAGGCAAGTTTCTGCATAAAGGTCCAGCACAATTTTGTGTTCTGCCCATGCGTTTCCACAGGACTGGCATTCTCCCAGAATGGCTGTTTCTCATATTTGATTAAACTGGTTTCCCACAGTCTCACATAATCTTTCTCACACTGAGACTTACTCTGGTAACCTGAATCCAGCCTTTTCTCCATATCTGTTTTGAAAAAGAAAAAAAAAAAAAAAAGCCTGGTTTGTTAGTTTGTTTTATTATTCAGGGTGTGCTACTCTTGAGATGGTTATTTCTAGTTTTYTCTCAGGATCTTTCAGAGCCAAAGCCGGATGCGGATGGACTGGAGCTGATCTGAGGTAAGTTTTTTCTTTGTTTGATTAGAATTTGGGGTTGGTTGGGTTTGTTTTGTTGTTGTTGCTGCTGTTGTTGATTCTTTACTGCAAGAAAGCTGCATTCAGTTCTGGATACTTCTCACTAAAATTCACATATTACATTGCAACAGAAATGACCATTTTCCCATAAACTCAGTTGTCCATAACAGTGCCTTTCCAAAGTATAAGGAACAATCAAACAGATTGYAAAAAATACTTTCATCATTCAGAAAAATAGAGGGAAGTGAATTATAAGTGAATGCTTCAAAATTATTTTTACTAACACAAAGCAAGTAGTATTTTGGTTTTGAGCTAAAAGGAATTGTAACATATTGGCAATATTTGAAATCTGATATTTAAGGAGACCTCTTTTTAGCCTTGCATAAGGGTTCCTATATTTAGGAATATTTGGATAGAGACTGTGAAAAATAAACAGKATAGCTTTATACTCAGGGCCCCTAGTTCTTTTTTTAAAAGTTATTAACTCATAAGTAGAATTATGTTGTCCAAAATCCATTCTATTTTCTGTGCTWTATCTTTCATCAGTATAATCATGCAGGTTTTTTCTCTTCTCAGCACTGAATATATTTTTTAGCTAACATTACCATACCAAATTCAGGGAAGAGTTTTCCTGAGGTGGTGGCCCCTCTTGTGATAACTTCACAATCAATACTACAGGATCTAGGTAATGACACTATGGATTTCTATCACACCTTAGTCTTTACAAGTGCACAAATATTWAAAAAAGTTAGCATTGATTTGGCATGCACTGGTAGCATAATTTATTAAATTACATCTCAGTATTAAAGCCAGAAAGACAGCAAACTCCCTGTCACATACCTGGCTGTAAGGACTCCTCCTAAGAATCATTTTCCCAACAGAAGGTCATGGTGCTAATGCAAATTTCTCTCAGTTAACTTGTTCTGTGGAAATCTGAAATCAAAATAGGATTTCTTTCTACTTTAGTAAATCTAGAATCACAGACAAAGAATTAATCTTGTCTTTTCAGGAATTTATAACAGGAATGCAAGGAAAAAATTTAATTGTCAGAAATGCAGTAGCTACTGTGAAATAACCATCAACAGAGCAAATAAAAAGCTCAGTAAGAGCATGTTATTCTTCCCAGAGGACCATGTGAAAGCCATGTTACTATGAAAAGCCCTGTGCTATGAGCTCATTACTGTACCTGGGCAGCCTGGTATCACTGACACAACAGTGATCTTTACTATAGTATCTTTACTATAGTAAATCTTTACTATACCTGAGCTATTAATGGAGAGAAAGAGGCACTGTGCAATAAATGACCTGAAGACCTTGAGAGGAAAAAAAAATATAAAGACCATTTCTTACTTTTTTTAAAATAAAAATGTGYCTGTATGCTGGAATGCATCTAGTCACTGTTATGGTGACCATATGGAACATATAATTCAGAAATCTATTAAAATAAGTCAATGGTASATCTAAATATGATCACAAGCAACTTAATTTTAGCCAGAAGTAATAAAACAATGTGGGTATCTGAACCCCACAGAAGACAAGGCTTCCRTGGAAGCAGACAGAAATAATATACTATTATATAGCATAATACTATATATTGTATAATACTATATAATAGATAATACTATATAATATACATAATGTTATAACTAATATTACTAATATACTAACTCTCCATGCTGAAGGACTCTCTTCTGAATGCCAGGACATTTTTCAAAAAGATTGCCKTGRTTATGTCCTTTAGCAAAATTWCTKGTAGTATCTTTAGCCCTGATTGTAAATTGTCTAATAAATTAACTTTTCCCTTCCATCATTATTTTTTACCACTTTTAATTATTTTGCCACTTTCATCAGACTAACAGTAACAGCAAAAAGATTYGTAAAACCCCATAAAGGAGTTGGATCAAGTATCATGCCAATATTTTCAGGCTAACAGCACATTCACTGTATCTTCCATAAGTCACAAACTACCTCAAGCCTTCAAGGTCTGCAAGTGCTTCTCTGTCTTGTATCCATGGTACCATAACCTTCATAATATTCTTAATGGCAAATTTTGGTTTATCTTACTCTATGTATGTTTTTAACCTATCTGGAAAACAAAAAGCCAACTTTAAATAAATCCATTACTATCTCGAGTCTCCAGCTACTTCTCTTGTTTTCAGACAGGTGGTTATTCTTGGATTGTGAGAAACTGATTCTCTTTGCATCCACTTAAGGATGCCAAAAATGTTCTGGTGGAGTAGATGTTATTATATCAACTGACATACCCTGGCTTTTTCTGATGTTTATTGGGGATAAATCATAGATAAGAATACAGCTATGAGATTGCTATGAAATAARGCTGCACAGATTGATTTCTCTGCAAATGGAGTTTCTGTTGATGCCATGATATAAACAAGTGATYGCTGGTGTTGTCTGACAACTGCAGGTCTTCTTTTCCATCTTTTATTCCCCTGGTAGTCTTTCATTTACCTTGTTAAGGTAATATAATAACTATAGTTCATTATTATATTTTCCTATTGCTTATATTTATTTCAGTATTATCTTTCTTTTTTATGGCAATTACACCATAGGTACAATTTTATTATGGAGTGTTTTTTTTTGCTGCTTGTGCCTAAGGACATGCTATGCTCTCAGATAAAAATGACAGCTGTTATCATTTAGGTTAAGGAAATAAAATGGTGGAATAGGTCATGTCCTTTTCTAGAAATCCATCTTTTTTTCAATTGGAAATTTTAGCAAGAATAAATCTGACTGCTGGAACTTAAATCTTATGTCTATGATAATGAAACCATATGGGCAATGTTCATATTTGGAAATATTTGCCCAGTTCAAATCACTTCTGCATCTTCTACTACCTATACACATGAAGGGGAACTTGTAACAGCCTTGTAACAGAATTTGTACACTGAAAAGTGTGTACTACAAGAGATAATGTATTTAAAACCTTGTTGCAGTATAACAGGATAATAAAGACATACTTCATATTTGCAACTAATAGTGTCCTAGACATAATTTGGTGCTAGAGTCTTGAAAGAAAAATGGGTGAGATTTTGTGTACAATGGCAAAACAGATTAACTTAGTTGCTGGAAAAAATAAAAAATGTCGAAACAGATCAYTCTAGAGGTTTACAGTTTCTGTAGTCACCTAGGATATGATTATGGGATCTCTGCAATAATGAGCATTCTTTAAAAAATAACTTTTGAAATTCTTAATAAGTTCCCAGTTACTTCAGTGTCCTCTGTATATAATTGCCTAAGTCATTGCATTCTTAATGTAAATTTAAATGCACTAAAACTGCAGCAACCAATTGCATAAGTGATTGTATATATAATTGGTTAATGTAGGATGATATAGCACAAATGAAAAATTCCTAAAGAGTTGAATGGATTTAAACTAATCTTTCTTTGGAAATTTTATGGTGTCAAAAGAAGGAAAACATTCAAARTCTAATTTAATTCTACCTTCCTTAGAAATGGTTATATAAAATATCATTTCATTACTTCCACATGATGTTTCAGAATATGGAGACATCAACTACTATAATAATTCAAATGAGCTTTCAGCAAATAAAGGCATGAAAATTTTTGTAGATTTTGACACATATTAACTTTATTTATTCTACTGTGTGTGTTTACAATGATTAYCTTGACCTTGATTGATTATATATATGTTAAATATGAATTAATGAATAGTGAGTTGAATATATGAAGGATTTGGAATATTAAATGATTGCATAACTACTAAGTATTATGACGTAAATAAGTTGTAAGTCACTCACTTGATAAATGCTGAAAATTAATTCCATTTGATTGTGTACATATATATGCATATATATAGGYATATATGAGAAAAGTTAATGTTTAATGAAACTTATGCAATGCAATTTGAAATATTAATGGAGATCAAAGGCAAAATATCAATAACATATTGYCTGAATAATAGTTATAGGAGCAGAGGAAGGGCAACCATTTCCATGTGGCTAGCTGGGATTATAGCCTTTAAAAATATATTATATCCACATCAATTTTTTGGGCTGCCTGGCTCTAAGACCATCTGTTTGGATGGCAGAATGCCCATTCAGAAGTTGGTGGAGCTTTTTCCATTAGGCAGAGATGCCAGGTATCAATAGGACTGAGGTAGGAAGATCTGCAGAACACTGCAAAGGACATCTGTTCTCCAGGAAAAGGAGAAGTCCATCTTCCCTGACAGCCCCACTACACTGACACCACATGCTTCCTTGCACCTATTGACACCTGTTTATAGTTGTATGCCAAAATAACAGGAAAAAATGAGCCATCTCTGAACAATGGAAAATGGGTAGCAGGGGCTGTTAAAGGCCTCTSTGGCTGCCAGGAAAATAGGTTTCACTGTGGTGAGCATTTGGGAAACCAAGGAAGACCATATGGGACATCAGAATCAAAGTCCAGGCATTTTGTATACCAACAAGCCCCTGGCAAACAATATCTCTTGGAAACAARCAGAATTACAGAAAAACAGTAAATGAGGAAGATCTAGACACAGATTTTTTGCACTTTTTATTAGATGTGCAAATTAAAGATAGTAACAAATCACTAGAGGCATGTGTTATTCTTCTGAGTGCCTTATAAAGAAACAGTATACCTTCTCACCTTCTGAGTTCATGAAAATTGTGGATTACATGTTATAAAATAAGTAAATGCAGGGTAACTYGCTGTTTTATCTTGTCACCCTTGTCAGATAAATGACCAAATAAAACATTCTTCCAAATTAAATAGCTGTATGACACTTACATAGAGACATTGAAATATTTGTACTGACCTGTACATTATAATTATATATCATCTCCAGTTTTAAAGACTAAGTATATTGAAATTTATTAGCAGTTTTGTAAGGGAGAATATAAAGTCTCTTTGAGACAAAGTCGTGGGTACTGATTATGTATGTATATATAAAAATTGTCATTCTAATGGATGAACAAAGGAGCTTTTAGTCCAGTACACCAACCTTGGCAGTTGTCAATAAAAATACTTTATGATGAGAGTGAAAACTAGTTCTTCTTCTACAAAGTGAAATGTGTAAAGCAAAAATGTCTTTGATATAAAGATATTTAATACACATCCATCTGAAAACTATTACTTATCTCAGAGCTTAAAAACAAATTACAATATTTATTTTACATTCAAGAACTTAGTTTGTGTTTTCCCTTGAAAACTAGATATACCTTAACTTWMAAAGTTAGGCACTGATTAATYGATATGTGTTTTGCAGAATTAGTTGTTTTCTCACTGAATAATGGAATATTGTATGTTTAGGATKCATTTCTGAATCACAAGAAMCAATTAATCTAAAGCCAYCAGTTGAAGACAACAGAATAATCTATTTTTATGGGTCCAGGATGGAAATCTACATCTTGCTGTAATGCATTGCATGGAGCTGTCTTACGGGGTATCAGGAGTCAATTGAGAGTTTATGGGACAAAATTAGAGGGCAGACCTACACTGGCACTGTTGCAGTGTATATTTGCTACAGGCCTGATGATTAGGAAGAAGTAGAGAAGCTTTTCTTCACACAACTGAAAGAAACTGCAAATTCTTTGTCCTCATCATGATTTTAAGCACCCTGGTGTCTGTTGGAAGTTTAATACAGCAGTGCTCAAGACATATGAGACTTCTTGACTGACAACAGGATAACAGCCCTGGATTTCAACCACTTCAGATATTTGTTTGAAAGAGTCATATTGGATTGCAACCTGGAGAGAAGAGGGGTCCAGGAGAACTAGTTTATATTAAAAGTAGCCTGCACCAAGCTCAAGAAGGGTTACTAAAGAGTAGGAAATCAAAAAAARWKGSMAA
>CADDXX010000462.1:601266-668940 GCA_902810485.1 Alauda arvensis
AAGGACCTCTTGTCTGAACTGAGATGTRAAGGAGGTGTGCAACAGATAGAAATAGGGGGAGTGGACTCAAAAAGAGCTTAGAGTTTCTGTCCAATCATGAAGATTTATGGAGTTAGAAAACCTAGAACCTGGAGATGAATTGACCAAGGCTTGTAAAGTATTCTACAAGTAAAAAAAGAGAGAGACTATGGAAAACAAGAGCCCTGGACTGATTGAGGTAGGGAGTCTGGTGACAAAGAACTCCAGAAAATGCTGAGGTCACTAATGATCTGAATGATGGGACAAAGTGCACTYTCAGCAAGTTTGCAGGTGATAGAAAACTGGGAATAATAACTGATACATCAGATTGAGCTGATTTCAGAGGGATACAAAAAGCCTGGAGAAATATCTACAGAGGGCCCTCATACATCTAAACAACAAAGGGAGAACCAAGTCCTGAATCTGGGGAGGAATGATCCCATGAACCTGTATCTGGTGGTGACTCACCAGCTAGAAAAGAGTTTTGCAAGAAAGAACAGCAAGGTGGCCATAAGCCAGCAGCTTGTGTGACAAGGAAGTTTAGCAGCCTGGGCTGAATTAGGAGGAGTGTTGACAGCATGTCAATGGAGGTGATCCTTAACCTTTACTCAACAGTGATAAAACTGCACCTAAATTGTGTGCCCAGTTCTGGGCACTCTGATACAAAGGAGATATGGGCTTACTGAAGTGAGTGAGGCCCAGGGCTACAGGAGGATTGAGGGACTGGAGCATCTTTTGTCTGAGGAGAGGTGGAGAAAACTGGGATTCTTTAGCCTGGAGAAGAGAAAGGTCAGGGAGCATCTCTTCAATATGTGCAGATTAGCTGAAGGAAGAGTGTAAAGAAGCTGGAACTAGGCTGTTTTTAGTGGGACGCACTGGAAGGAAAAAAGCCAATGAAGACAAATACAAGTGCTTGCTTCTGCAAAGGCAGTGAAACTCTGGAACAGGTTTCCAGGAGAGTTGGAGTCCCCAGTCTGGACATACTCAAAAGGATAACTTTCTCTAGCTGACCATGCTTGAGCAGATGGTTTGGGAGACATGATCTCAAGACACCCCCTCCAATTTGTTAAAAAAATTTCTGCGAATTTTGTGATTCTGTGAATATTAAATTTTGTGAAKGGAACAAACAGTTAACAGATGTGTTTGACAAAAATGATTAATCACCTGAATTTCATTCCATATTTTTTAATTGCATTTTTTATGTTTGTAAAGTGTTTGATATAATTCTATTAAACTTATCTTAAAAGTTCCTAAAACTTAATTCTGATTATTCCCTAGACATATTTATAAATAGGACACTATTATTAATTATAATAATTATTATTAAAATATTACATTATTAAATATTATTTCCCCTCCATTGGTGTGAAGAAGAGAAATTTTTAACTGGTTGACTGAAACATCTTAAAAAGGAAGCCATTAAAAGGCATATGGTATTCTGAGAGAGTTTTTCACTTGAGTTTTACTTTGTGTTATTATTTGGAAATATAAAATATTAAAAAAAAAAAAGTTTGAGCTGTGTCTCCTTTATTTGTGAAAAAACAATAACGTGGGGTTTTTTTGAGTATACAAAATCAAAAATTTCCAGAAAAATTTAATATTTAATACTATATAAATTGTTAACATGTATTGAAATGCAGTATTAATGTTTATATTTARCTATATATAGCACAAAAGAAACAATTTTTAAGGTCATAGAAATTATTTTCTAATAAAAGTGTGAAAATTTCTGCAGAATTGCTGCAATGACTACTAACTTCGCAGTGATCAAGTTGTCAGGCAGAGTTTAAATCTTGCATGCATGTGGTTTTATGCTCCAGCGAGTCTTTCTGACTTTATCAGATAAGACAAACTTCCACATTTTAGAAAAACATGGCTTCTAGTGTGACTGTCAGTAGGATTCATGAGAAGTTCTTTGCCTAAATTCTGGCCTTTTCCTTACATTATATTTCAAAGAGAGCAAGATGGTTTCATGAACYGTAGATTTTTAAGCATTTATTAAGATTTATTACGTGGAAATGAATTCAAATAACAGTTGCATGTTCAGCTGTTCATGGTGATAGCCATCATGGTTTGACAGGTCTCTCTTGATTCCAGTTTCTTATCTCAGGAACAAATAACCTCCCAAGGATACTTGTAAGAGATTTGAGGTGACAGGCAATGCAGTAACGGCATTTTTAACTGGGTGAAAAGCATGCATATTTCTCATTCCAGGGAGTTTCTAGACAGAACTTGCATCTCCCAACTGAAAGGCTAAATTTGGCATATAGTGCATCTCTATTAAGTTTTTATATTATATTCCACAAAGTTCATGTGCAAAGATAAGTTTTTAAACCCTATTAAGATCACTCTTGTAAGTAATGTGGAATTTATGCTTTTAATGACAATAATATCTTCMCTGTATATACTGAGGAAGTTTATTTCATATGAAACTCCATATTATTAAATAGAAAAGCTTTCATTTTAGTATGACAAGCCTTCAAAATAATGTTTTTCACTGCATAGTACATAATTTACTAGAATTGGTTAAAAAGTATTGATTGTTTTTGCTCTGGAACTAAAACTGCATCTTGAAAAAATTCAGACATGGGTATGTATAATAATAAAGAATTATTACGTCCACTACACTAAACATTGTGTAAATTGCTAGTTATGTTAKTTAATTCTTTACACTAGGAATTCAGTTCTATGTGCAAGAAATATTTCCACTGAAACATACACAGAGAGTATTCAAAATCTGTAAGAACTTCTTTGAAAAATCAAGCTGCTCATRGGAACAAATAATATCTCCATATTTCTAGAAAGAAAAATAAAGCTTGCTGAAAGYTTATTGTTTAGGGCTCCTTCATTCTGACTCATGTTATTGTATATATGTGTAGCATTTTAAAATTCTTTCACAAAGACAATACAAAAGTATTTAACATCCTATTGTTTTCATAAATACATTGTGCAGGAGAGAATATGAAGTGGAAGAGGACATGTTTCTAAATTCCTAAAATGAGCTAAGCACAGAATACACACCTTTTGCATAATACAGTTAATATGTAGGTTCAACATACTATTATCAACCAATTATACTTGGAGCTGCTCAGTGAAGCAGAGAAAATATAGTTTAACATATGTGACAAATTGCTATCAGAATACAAAATAATATTTCATATTTTTTCTCTAACACTTCATATTTTTTCTCTAACACACAACAAAATTCAAAATTATGTTTACATCAAAATTTTGCCATCTATTTTTAGTCTACATTTAATTAAATATATAAATGGTAAGATGCAAGGTAGGATTACCTCATCTGGTTATCTTGGTTGATGATCTACTGGTTTTCTATGGTAGATGAAAAAGGCAGATCAAAATTAATTCGGGCCAGAGAGCAGGATAGCACACACAYTATGTACTAACTGTACATTAAGAAAAAAATCTAAAAACGACATTTAATAAGATTTTTTTTCAAAGATTGTGTGTCTAAAAGGTCTGTTACTTATGTACAAATGTCTGTTACAATTAATACAGCAGTTGAGCACTAGTGGGAATTTTTACAAATGTATAAATTAAATAAAACCCACATGGGATTTTGATTTTTAACAAATGACTACACCTCTCATTTGCCACTTCTTGGTCACTTTGAATACAGAGATGACCTGGAACACTGAAAATATTCCTTCTGTAAGTTATACTTCTGTGYAGTTAGATTTATATCTGTAGCAAGTGGCAGGTTAGAAAAAGGGACTTTGAAATGTGACCTCCATAGCTGTTTCCTCACATATTCCTCCCTTGAAATTCTATCTCACAAGAATAGGAGTCAGATGTCAGTAATTTAACTGACATCCTTCTGAATAACACAGTTTTCCTCTGACTTGGACTTATAGATACTTTCTTGGCATATGCATTATTGTATATGTGAACGTGGTTATCAAACATAAAGAAATTCTTTTAGAATTAATTATTCATCATGATAAAAAGAAAATTAATAGATTARTTGTTTCTTTTAGATTGTTTTAAAACTTGCTACATTATTTACATAAAGATGTTTGGCCAAGATATCATCTACTGGTTTTTCATCAAATTTCTAATTAAATGGTATTTGTTTTCCTTTGTTCTCAGTTTCAGAGCTATCACTAGAAAACATATTTTTTTAAAGTCAAAGTTAAGGCTTTGTTTTACAATGCCATTAATTTTAATTACAATGGTGGATTTAAAACTCTAGGTACTGGTTTAAGATACAGAATTCTTAAACTGTTTTTTTTAGTTGTTTTTAAAATATAAAATTGCATTATTACTTTTGCTCTTCCTCTGTGTGAAACATACTTATAGAAAGTTTGGGTAATCAAAGATAAACACAAATCTCAAACTTCTGGACATATCAGCTATGCTCCAGAAAATAATCTTTCTGTAATTGAAACCACAACAGAGCAAAGATTAACAACAATGGGGCCACAAGCTGGGTATACTGCATTTTAAAGCATTAGTGTGATATTAAATTAAATTATTTGAGTTTCATTTTGGCCTTTTCTTGGTCTATAAATAATGAACACAGGTAAGCCAGGCTAAAGCGGAAGGTAAAGATTAGTCTGACTTAACAAAATTCCAGGGGAAAAAAATAGTTAATTCCTGTGCTTTTGGAGAATTTCAGTAGTATTCAATACTTAAAAACAGTAAGATATTTCTTAGAAACAATGTTGTATTGATCTTAAATACTGAAGAATAAATTAAAGYTCTTAATTTGAATATCTGTATATTAAAGCTAGTATTATAGTTTGAAAAGCTCTTCAGACAGTCCTTGGAGAAAGAAAAAGGTATTTCCATCAAGGAAATATTAATTTTTCCCTTTTGATTATTTAGAGAATTTAGAACAGCTTTTCTCCTCTTTGAGGCATAACAGGTGATGTTTGGTAAAGAAATCCAGACATCAATTACTTTTTATGTAAATCAGCAATTACAATGTCTCTTTCCAGGAAACAAATGATCTTCTATTTCTTTGTGGTAAAGCAGGGTGATTGTTTTTTYAGCAAAATAAAGTTAAAGGGCAGTATGATTAGTGGAATAAAAATGTATTTTTATTAGAAAATGACTAATGAATATCTTATTCACTCACACATTCTTAAATATCTCTGAAACAGTTTTGTGGAAAGACAAAAAAAATCTTTARGAAAGAAAAAATGGCTATCAAATCTTCATCTCACCTGATGAGTACTTGTCAGGGTTATGAACAATGGAGAAGATGGCGTAGTAGGAAAAAACAAATAGATTTGACAGAGAGTAGCAAGGCACAGAAATCAAAGTCTTCTAAAAACTGTCRCAAGAAATCTCCATTCTGAGAAAATAGTTTACATATTGAAAAAAMCAAAATGTCAATTAATAGAATAAATGTTTTCTTCATTATGTCCTCAAACACAGTAAGAAAATGGTAGATTAAGCCTTGGGGAACAAAATTTGCTATGAGCATGAAAAATGTTACAGTTCTAATGCAGTTTTTAAATGACAGCATAATATGTTATGGATCATTTGATTTTTTGTATGAAAACGCTGTTCAGAGCCCAAAAAGGCATATGCTGCTATCGGCATGTATTGCAGTCCTTTCCTCATGACAGCTGGCAACTAGCAAATGCCAGTCAAAACACAAATGTCAAGCAGAAATCTTTCTCAATAAATGTATTCGTTTAAATAATAGTACCTAAGTAAACTTTGGAAAAATGTTTCTATTGTTTTTGGATGCCTCATGGAAAATATCAGATACCTTAACCCTTCAATAGTATGCAAAAATATGCAATTAAAAAGCTGAGAAATGTATACCTCCTTTTACAGGAATTGYTATTGTTTCCATTATTATTATTTTTAACCAAATGCAACTTGAACTTTCCTAGTCAAAATATTTAGGGTGACAGGAGAACATTACCTTTCCTTATATAATAATAAAAAAGTCTCATTTCAGAAAAGATTATGACTTGCATAGATTATTGCTATCAACATTTTTGCTTTCTTTGAATGTAGTGAATGATGAGATATTTAGTTTAACAACAGTTTGTACAGAAATCACCATTTGTCTCCATCAGAAGTGACAAACTACTCATTCYGATTTGTTTCCTACAAGGTAACTTGTCACTACAAAATCCATAGTTTGGGAAATTACAATTTCCCCCTCTATAGTTTTCTAAATTTTTTTTTTACTCTTAAGCAATATTTCAGTGTTCTCTCTTTTATTCTGCTGTATTATATATATATATATATATATATATATATATACATATACATATATATATGTGTATATATATGTCATTTGGGGGTTGTATGTTATGAATTAAAGATTATTAATTTTTCAAATTTATTAGGGGTAGAAGGAAACAGAAAATATTTATTCAAAAAGAACGGTCACTTTTTAGGAAAATTGAGCATCAAATAATATCATTGAAATTTCATGTGATTTTCAAAAAAGACAGAGAGAAAGGCTGAGCAAATGATGTAGAATGCCATCAACTTAACATAAATCTTGTTTATGGACTATATCCTTCACTTTCAGCTTCCTGGCTTATGCTGGGTAAAATATTCTGTGTCGAACCCTGTTCAGAACTGAGCAATTGTTTCAGTGACACTGTTTATCTAGTATCAATTCAAACTGATCAGTGTGTTTTCAAAGCATATATGAAATTTTAGTGTCAGTCAAAGATGTCTGAAGTGACTACAAAAAACTACAAAAATAGAATTGAATGAATGGTTGGGCTTCAACCCTTAACAGCGGAAATATTTTTCAAGATGAATAGAAGAATTAATAATTACATTATTAATAATTGCATAGGATAAGAAGTCAAATTTATGCATTCAGAAGAGTAGAAAGTGATATGGGAATACACAGTCATCAGCATGTAGATAAGCTAGCCTGGAGCACAGTGAGCCAGACTCACATGTAATTGTGGTGGATTAATCCCTGTAGGAAGCTAAGCCCCATACAGCCTCTCATTCACTCACTCCTCCACAACAGAATGAATAAAAGGCAGCTAAATTATTTTTACATGAACTTTTCTGAATTTTATTTTAAAAATTAAAATTTGAATGTGAGATTTCTGAATAATATTTAAAAGTATAAAATGTTTTAGAAGTTTGTTTGCTATATGTCATGCCAGTAAATAACCACAAATAGCTTATTTATGAACAGGCTTTACTTCAATGAAGCAGTAACTTTTAAAATTGGGCTGCTAGACTTGTGAAAGCAGGAAATTTTTCTCTAGAAAAGAGCAACAAAGTTGGTGGAGGGTCTGCCGCACAAGTCTTATGAGAACCAGCTCAGGGARTGGTGGTTTAGCCTGGGGAGAAGACTCAGGAGAGATCTCATTGCTCTCTACAACTGCCTGAAGGAGGTKGTAGTCAGGGCATGGTTGGCCTCCTCTTTCAGGTAACAAAGTGAGACGGGAYACAGTGAGAGGAAATGGCATYGTGTTGAACCATGGGAGTTTRGGTTARATATCAGGCAACATTTCWTCRTGRAAAGGGTTATAAAACATTGGAAAAGACTGCTCAGGGAGGTGGTTGAGTCACCATCTCTGAAAGTTTTCAGTGGACATGGCACCTGAGGGCATGCCACCACTTGGTTTAGTGTAGAACATGGTGGTGCTCCTWTGCTGCCTCTTGGACTYGGTGGTTTTAAAGATCTTTTCAYACCTTAACAGTTCTATGATTCTGTGGTTTAGTCTATGAACTCATTGATTAGAAACAATTTATTAATGCCTAAGGTAGGAATAAATGTGAAAGTATATTTAACTGTAAATGCATAAAACATATTTTAAAATAATGCTATTTTGTGACAGTTAGAAAATCTTTTTTTCCTAACTATTATTAAGTAATTCTTTCTGTTTTTCAAATGACTGCAGTTTTCTTGGTTTTTTTTTTTTTTTTTTGTAAAACATAATTTACATAGTGCAAATATTAGAAAGATCATGGCTTAAAATTTCACAATTTTCTATGTAAAACTGCATGATATGTAATGATTAGTTCTTTTTGAGATGTAATGATGCAATTTTTGCCTAATACCAATGGATGTGCACTTGCTTAATGTAGGCCAAATATCAGTCAATCCCTGGAAAGTATAAAATATAAAAATAACCTAAAAACCCCAAATCCAACAGRAAACAGCTAATAGTTGGTTTCTTATACAATAGTGTCTTGATTTCAGTTAGGAGAGTGTTAATTTCTCTTCAGTATCCRGTACCAATTTGTGTTCTGGATTTGGTATGATAATAGCATTGATAACATACTGATTTCTCTGTTCAAGGATGTTTTTGTGTCTCACGTTCTGCCAGTGAGGAGGTGTACAAAAATCCTGGAAGCCAGAAAAGGTCATCTCAAGTGGTTAGAGAGGCATACTTTCACATTTATTTCCACCTGAAGCATTAATAATTTGTTTTATAGTCAGTGGCTTCATAGACAAGAATCATAGAATTGTTAAGGTTGGAAAAAGTAAAATATATTAAGACACAGAAACAAGGTAGCTTTGAAAGAGGAAAGGTATCTGTCAGGTAAGACATGTTAAAATAAAGGACTTGTAAGGCAGTCTTTCTCCTATCCAGTGTTTCTTTGTGTCATGGGTAGTTCATTCTGACTTCTTCACCATCAACAAACTTTGAGTCACTGTTGGKTTAGAAGTAACTTCACACAATTTTTATTAGGTTCCAGGAGAAATCTTTAAAATAGTCTGAAGATCTGAATAAYGAAAGACTATGTGCTCCATTCAAGTCACCTACATGGCTCTCTGTAACAATTTCTGTGCAGTGTGAACTAATTTAATCATGAGTTAAAATAACCACCATACAGAGTGAAAATATACCCTGATTATGCTGAAGCCCGCCCTTACTGTATTTGCTAAATTCACGGTTGCCACGTTCAACAGAAATGCATCAGTGGGGCATTTTGTTTYCTGGACATGTTAGTTTCACTAACTCCTCTGCCTTCTTACTGGCTGCCCTTGCTTCTCACAGTGTAAACATTTCCCTAACTTAACATGCTCAGTTACTTTCAGGGAAAATCTCCTCCTCCTACATTGTGATTCTTATAATACAGTGCATTTTTGCTACAACAAAACAAACCCAGCCTTCAGTTCATACAGTGAGCTACTCACAAGCAAAACAGATAACATCTCTCATGGAATGCTGGAGCATGCTTAACACATCAGCAACCCTGATACAGTATAAATCACAACATCCATAATCACTCTTTCTCTTGAAATGTAGCTAAAGAAATGGAAAATATTTCTTTAATATTGACTCTGATCATTAGACTATGTTCTTCAGTAGTGAGTAGGGAACTTAAATTCTAGGTTCTTGTAAACTAAAGATAACAAGGGGACTTGACTTGTGATATCAGTTGTTAAGGTATCAGGACTTTATAATAGCAAAGTTAACATCATGGAAGAGATTATGTTTGATTTTAACTGATCAGTCAACTTTGGAACATTAAGGGATCAAATCCCTAAAATGAGCACATGATATAAAACAGAAAACTCTGTAAGAAATCACAGAAATTGACCCATGATGAAGCACTTCAAATTTCCCAAGCAAAGGTCATCAGGTCCAGAGAGAATCTAATGAAAAAGAAAAAATAATCTGACACAGAGAACAGGACTGAGAGCTGAGGGATAGAGGCAAGGGAACTAAAAATCCTTCAGATCAAGTACAAAAAGCTTTGCACATTATGTTAATAAGTAGAGTATCTGTAATACATAGAAAAAGCAGTGAGAATGTAATTAATTAAATAATATTTATTGTAAGAAGCTCCAAAAAGCAACAGAACGTGAAGCTGTTCTTTCTAGTCATGTTATAAATGGAAGTCTCTGACTGCTGAGTTAAACTTGGTTSATTTTTAGACGGTTTCCACATCCTTTAGTCTCATATGGTTTCAATACGTAGTCTCACAGTACAGGGAGATAGTCTGTACTGTTACAGTCTCTGTACTGTTAAGCCACCTCCTTACTGTCTTGAATGGATTACTACCCACAGAGTGCTTTTAAAAATGTTACTATGGTACTTCAGTCTTGTTTACCTGAAGGTAGAATGTCAAAAGCTTTGGCCCTAAACCAAGCATGATCAATAATATCCTCAAAGTGTCCTTATGGGCAGATGTTCTGCAGTTTTTTTCTATATCCTGTTTAATCATATAAGAATTATTTKGGCATTTATCTATCACTTATGTTAACTATGTACCCAGCCCATCASAGCTGAGGATTCACTATTAACACCTAGATAGACATGTATTCAAAAGATCTTAAGTACTACCCACCTTGCCACTTCATCTCACATAGAGAACAGCACAGCAGAATGTATATAAAGTTTATAAAGGTTAATTATTTGTTGGAGAAGACATGAATATGGTACCTTCACAAAAGCAAATTAAACAAAGGAAATAAACTTGAATTCCTATGCACAAAAATGTATCGTCAGAAATACYTAAAACTCATAGATTAGTGAAGGTAAATACGTAAATCTTGGGGACTCTAGTGATGTGCTTTTCTCATTGCTAAAGAAGTTTTTCTCTAGCTGCTTGAGAAAAGAATCTGACATGTTGCCATGTAAAATTTCATATTGATGTAAAGGTGCGTTTAAAAAAATGGAAATGGAGAGTTTAATCCTGAGACTGTAGAGGTAACACAGAAGCAACTGTGGGTGCCTAAGCAACTTTATCCTGACGGCTTCAAGCAGCAGAATCTTCCTCAAAAATGACCAAATACTTGGTCATTCAGAAAAACTGAGGTATATGTATTTATAAAAATATTTTTAAAGAGGTATTTTTATCTTATGAAACAGATCATTAATATCTTTCATCAACGGGATAGGTAAAAGACATACMTTCATTCCTGAAAATGTGTCTTTATGGCCTGTTTTGAAATGAAAATGTGAAAAATGGCTATTTTTACAGCTCCTGTATATAGCATAAGCTACTGATACAAAGACATGAACTGAGGAAAACGTCTGGCCAGCTCTTTAGAATAATTAGTGAAGCACTTGTTTTGCATAATTTAAAATAAGTGGTGTCATTTGCATTAATTTAGACTACAGAAGGCATAATCAAACTTACTTAGCATATATAAAGTATGCCATATTCCTTCAAAATCATTAAATCATGGAATGGTTGGGCTGGAAGGGATCTTAAAGATAATTTAGTTTAAATACCCTTGCCATGGGCAGGGACATCTTCRACTAGACCTGGTTGCTCAGAAWCCTATCYAATCTGGCCATGAACAACTCTAGGAATTGCACATCTAGCAGCTTTTCTGGGCAAGCTATTGCAGTGCTTCTCCACTCTCACAGCAACAAATTTCTTCCCAATCTTTCTAATCTAAACCTAATATCAATTTCAATAATTCCCCCTTTTCTTGTCRCTGCATGCTCTTGTAAAAATTCCCTCTCTGTCTTTCTTGTAGGCTCATTTAAGGTACTGGAAAGACACAAATAGGTCCTAACCCTTTTGTTTTCCAGGCTGAACAAACTCTTTTCTCTAAGCCTTTCCTCTTAGGAGAGATGCCCTGTCCAACAGATCTTGGTTGCACTTCTCTGGACTTGCTCTAACACATGTCTTTTTTGCAATGAGAACCCCAGAACTGGACACAGCACTCCAGGTGGGGGGTTGTCATCAGAGTGGAGCAGAGGGGTAGAATGTCCTCCCACAACTTGCTGGCACTCTGCTTTTGAAGAAGGGTTGGCTTTTGGGACTGCAAATGCACATTAYTGGCTCCTATTCAGCCTCTCATCCACCAGCACCTCTGAGTCCTCAGCAGGGCTGCTCTGGATCTGTACATCTGGATCTGCTCATCCCCAATCTGTATTGGGGATGAGCAGATCCAGATATTGATAGTGTGGGTTGCTCTGACCCAGGTGCAGCACCTTGCAGTAAAAGCCAGTRGGTAATTGCATCTCTCACTAGTCATCATCATTGAATTGTACATGCTGTCATGTACAGGCAAGACTGGCTGCTTGTCAAGGAATGGTAAACCAGCATCCAAGAGTGCCAGCAAGGTGGCTGGGAAAGGTTTGCCTGCAAGGAGATRGGAAGCTGAGCCAGCAAGTCAGGGTCCAGATCAACCCCAGGAAAAAGTAACTAAGGTCAGATGTGGTTGAGGGTCCATCCAACAAGTTGTTAGTTATGAACAGTTAGTTGTGAGCAGTTAGWAATGAGCATTTCTAATTGATCTTGAAGCGGGTTCAGGATCAATTAGAAAGTCAGATCAACAGCTAAGGGTCAGTCATATATGAGGCTGCATGCAGACRCAACTGCAGTGACTGTRACAACTGCCAAAGCTGGCTGAAACATATCAGTGGGTCACATGAATGGATTGGACTTCCAAACTTATTTTTTAAAAAAATGTTATTGAATATTAATTCAATATCAATATCAATTGAATATTGAACAGGTAATGTATTAAGAAGGTGTAAAAGTTGAACACACTGATGGTAGAAAGCAAATGCTTCATCAACACAGAAAAGTATAATTAAGGTACTACTTTAAGAACTGAATAACCACAAAGATAAATTAGTAGAAATGGCAGTAAGTTTGGCATTGATAAGATAAAGAAACAGATGAAAACACAGCAATAAAGTACCAAAATTATTTCTAAAACATGTTGGAAACTAACTGGGGAACAGAAGAGGAGATGAGAAAAGAACTATTTATTTTGAGGAATTATGTAGGTACAAAAGCAAATGAGTGAAATTATCTGCAGTGAAATTTACCCCCAAATTTTTTTTTTTTCAAGAACATGGGGTAACATAGTTAATTCCTTTCCTACACAGTTATTATTTATGTATAAATAGGGCACAGATGCAATAAGTTAGAATATTTGTCTGCAGATATTTACTCTCACTAAATATCTCCTAGATGGCAATTTTTCATATAACTGCTGATCATATTTAATGATTTTATATCTTGCTATGATTGCTATTACAATCAAAGTCAGATTTTTTTTTTCATAGCTTGCAAACACAGTATTTGAGGGAGTTTTTCTATGGAAGTTAGACAGTTTCTATTGACTTAGGTGAGGTTTGGATCTTATGATAATTTTGATTTGTGTATGTTATAGTTAGAAGACATGCAATAAGTRAATACAAATCTCAAGTTTTACATGCAGAGATGGAATTTTAAATGTGCCATTTGTAATATGAAATAGTGTTTTTGATGAATTATGGAATGCAAAAAAATCTTGTCTTTCATTTCATCAGTCTGAAAAARAGCACATAATTCTATATTGTCACTTTATACATTTCCAGAGTCCTATAATGTTTCCTTTTTTTTATTTTTTTTTATTCTAAACCCAAATTTAGTTTTACTTTCCTCACAGAAATGAAGCCACAGCATTTAAACAATTTTGGCCCCTATCCTGGGCATAGTATTAGAATCCTCAGCTATTAATTCATATTTAACAAAACATGTTTTTCTATTTTGATTGAAAGTAGTTGCATAAAAGGTGTACCAATTTTTGGAACAAAAAGTGGTTTGAAACAGAAGAAAAACTCATTCAGTATGTCTGAATCCTATTCAGTTGTGTAAAAGTGGTCACAAAGCACGTTTCCTATTTATCCTTCAATAAAATGTTTTTCTGTAAGACATGGAAGAAAAGAAAAAAGGTTTMAGGATCTTTGTCAAGTCCCTTGTGAATCAATATTGTTCTGTTTCTTGTATTATTTATCTACCCTTTAATTGGTTTCAWCTCCCTAGACAGCAAGTTCCTGTGATAAACTGTGTAAAATATCTGGTTRTATCTTTAGTCTCCACCACCCCCTTCCTGTTATTAATAGTTTTGAAGATTTATAGGTAGAATATCTGTCAGAATGCAGTCAATGTTTGAGCTCCTGCATYAGTCAAAATTTGCATTTTTCCRTTGTGAGGCTGGCACTGTATTGCTATGTGCTTTTAAAAACACTAAAAAAGGTAACTACTTCTATAAATGAAGTGATCCAGTGTAATGCTTCTGCAAGCTACTTAACAGCTGGAAGCCTCATTTTTGAACCACTGTTACTAAAGAGAGAGATGTCTTATTTACTGGTGTTTTTTTACATCAAAAAAAAGAGTTTAGATCTTTCTGCATTTACTCGACATGCCCCAAAGTTTTTAAACAAAAATATAAAAATATTTAATTGTGTTGGCTGACTTTTAGGAATTTTAACATATGAAATAGGAGCGGGGGGGAAAGAAAAAAAACTTGTATTATTTTTACATCATGCTCAAGTCTAGATTACTCTGTAAGTAGCATTATCCTGTTGAATTACATCATGTCATGTTGCTTTTACTTGATTTGCCCCATCTTTAGCTTCTCTAATGTTGGCATTATTTGTTAGTATGCATAGCAGTTCTTAGAATTGTGTGCCAAAATTCTACTTGAACATGCAAATGAACTGTATGTCTGCCATAACATTTTCCTCTAGGGCAACTTTGAATGAAACAAGCCAAAAATATCTTGTTCATTTTTGCTAGGAAAGAAATGAAACCAAAAGGAAGAGTTTATATGCGCATTTCTACTGTTTAAAAGAAGAAAATAGAAGACGTAGTCCAACACTTGGTTCTGGGTATACACTTGAGGGAAATATCTTCTAAATTCTGTAAAATACCTGCTTTAGTTACTTTGCAATGCAGGATTTGTTTTGATCTCAGGCATGTAATACTTACCATGATACATGCCATTCTTACTGTAATGATGTTAAATTTTGTTCAAATTTTTAATCAGTCTTTGGTATATTCTGACATTTCCTAATCCTTTTTCTCTAGGGTTATGCTGCTATGACAGTGTAATATTTGCCAATTCTTCMCAAAACAAGTCATTAGAAATACTGAGTTTGTTTGTTTAGTGAATTATATTCCCAAATATAAAACCAAAACAAGAAATGCACTCATTATTATCATTATTGAACATTCTGCCAACACATAGGCTCTAATACCCAATAGTACCTATAGTTTTGTATTTCCATATTTATTCTCTGAGGTATACCACACTCACTTATTGAACTGGACATTTAGTTGCTCCCCCTGTTTGTCCAAGRCTGCCTATAGGCTGACATAAAAAGGTACTGCAGTGAGAGACAGGCTAGTGAGATCTTAGAAAAGTAACAGATCCAGTAGACTGCAGAAAATGAGGCAAAAGAATTAATTTTGAAAAATAAACTCTTTTGGAAAGACAAGAAAATTAAGAATCTCTTTAACAAGAGAATGAAGCCATATCCTCTAAGAACAAAGTGCTATAATGTGACAGATACAGTACCATAAAGGCCAAACAAGATATTTGCCATATACTTTTTCTGCATCAAGTCCTAACTTAATCTTTCAGCACAAACTGGGCAAGAAATCTATATGACAAACAGCACCAGAAGTAACTAAATTGTCCAAGACCTTGATGGAGAAAACTCCAGTACATTTTGCTCAGGGGAAAAAAAAAAAAACCAACAAAAATACCTAACATTTTCAGTGAACATTGCATGTCATTATTTATCTTCATTAAGAGCAGCSAGGTGTGGAAAGTTATGTGGGGACATATATCCTCTGAGGAGCCCTGGCTGGCAACGAATATGTGATGGGAGGTTGTAGACTAATTAACCTCTGTTGTTCATTGCACACAGGAAGAATATCATACTTATACAGAAGACYTTAAAAAGATAAAACAACTGGAAAAAAGAATATTAGAATGGCAAGCTCCTAACTTGTCAGTGTATCACAAGGCATTCAGAGCATTTAGATAGACCTRAAAAGGCTTTTGAATGAAGATATTGGTTCCCTTTGCCCACACTCCAGCTTGACCTGAACTCCCAGCAGAACAGAGTAACTACTGTGTTATCACAATACAYAATGCAAGCTACTGTACTTGTCTCTCATCAGGGTTTACTAGATTCATGTATGATAACCCACTGAGGAGAGCTATGCAGTTCTCCATCCAGAAAGAACAAGGCAGAATAAGCTTTATTTGCCTTTTAGAAAACCATGTGAACATACACACAACAGATTAAAAAAAAATATATATAAATAAATCCCAAAAAATTCTGAAGGGATCTGATCCTTGTTTGATATTTCCAGGTTAAATGATCCATTCAGACTTTTTACCATGGTAATGTACCGTTAAATTTTGGCAATAACCTGTCGTTGCTTTCATACAAAGTTCAAGCCTGATATCAAATACGTCAGCCTATTTGCTTGAAAATGAGCTGGATACATTAATAAAGATTTCCTAAGTGGTTTTAGGACTTCTCATAGGGTTTTAAAAGAAAGCATTTGATTCTACTTTTTATCAGTATTATAAATAATAGTATTGGTACCTCATTCTTTATTTTCGTATTTCTGTATATTTTCTGTGATCATCCATCAGRTATTTTTAAGGTTAAGAATGTTGGAGTGTAGGTTTCAGTGTTAGTTATTTGGATTGCTCTTACTTCTTCCTTGATAGTGTTGGCAGGTTATAACAGGGAATGTTGTTRTTATTATTATTACTATTTATTACTAAATAAGACCCTAAAATTTGTAATTTTKTACTATTTAATTAAATAACAAAAATGAAACTTGAGAGTAGAGGATTGTTACTTTGTAGAAATGGAAGCTAAATTAATATACTCAATAAAAGACAACATAGAGGAAAAGGTTACAAGGCTAGCTTTGTTAGTTTAAACAAGATTATATCTTGTCATTATTTACACAAATAATATCTGATGAAAACCAAGATAAAGAAAAAATTGAGGAAAGACTCATAAAAAATTCTCTACTGGAAGGAAAGTGTTCAATCAAAATGTTTGCTATAACCTTCCTGGCTCCTTCCCTGTGTTTATGAGAGAGCTGAACTACCATTGTAATCACTATTTCCATTAAATGGAAGACAATAAGGAAGGATGGCATGCGTTTTATGCAAATTTCCTATGCACATCCATGTACATGACACACACAGATGAGTTGGACCACTCTGATCCTACCTTCATTCAAGAAGCTAATGATATTATTCTTATCCAAAGTCTATAAAAATAAAACTCCATGCACTAATGAACAGAGGTGCTATGAGATGGCTGTGTTTGGCACATGTCCCCTAAATAGCTTTATGTGCTCCATCTCCAGTGGCCTGAGGGTTGTTCCTTGCACAGTTCACCTCCTGCACAGAAAGCTGTATTAATATGCAGAAACTGTGCCAAGGGGATGGCCCTTCTCCTTCATTAATTTAAACATTTTAATATTCTCTATATGCAAAACATAATTAGAATTAATGGACTTTAGCACTAATGCAATGCCTGAAGCTACCTAGAGCATCTATCTTGTGCATATGATAAACATGAATTTGAATACCTTACCACCAGCAAGGCTGGGAGCTCAKCTCAGTCTGCTGATGTAGTTTGTGTCCACATAAAGATCATATCAACTGACAGACAGAGGGAATTATCATCCTTTTGATGAGATAAGCAATTGGTCCTCCAGGGAGGAAGTAAAGCATGACTGAGTTGCACTGATTGTTAAACAAGATCTCATTATAAATCTGTAAAGACAGTGTAGCTGGGTTACAGTAGCATATATCAGACAGAAAATAAATGTCAGATTTTAGTCTGTTGTGCCCAAACTGTTTATAGTTTCCTTGCAAAAAAATCACAAATTCCACATGTGACAGAATAAAAAATAGAATTTACACTCTGTCTGGTACTTCACATTTGCTTAAGAAACAAAAATTTATCGAGGAAAATATCCGAATATTTGATTTGAATGTAAGTATGAAAAAATTTAGCAAACAGAAACACAAATTCAGGATGTGCTGGATATGAATCCTGAGAAATTACAGTGGCTATTATTAACAAGGCAGAACAATTAATGCACTGTTTTTATTGTTTTCTCTGAACTGTAAACAACAATAAAATATAAGAATTTGTTCTTGCCAGTAGTACAACCTGAGAAGGAATGAAAGAGTCTTCAATCTCTCATAATTATTTGCTCTCCCTAACATGTTCTACTATGGGATTAGTGAGGAAAAAAAAATCCACCAAAGGTCTGAATTCAAGAGCTACACACAAATACCTTAATCTACTGTAAGTCTYCCTTTACTGATGTTCTAGTTTAACTCCAGTGGGAAGCATATCCAAACAGAACTGCTCACTCGTTCACCCTCAGTGATATGGGGAAGAGCATTTAAATGGTAAACGTGTGAAAACTCATGGGTTGAGATAGACAATTAAGTATGTAAAGCAAAAGCTGCATGCATAAGCAAAACAAAAAAGGAATTCATTCACTACTTCCCATCACTAAGCAACTGTTTAGCCATTTGSAGGAGAGAGAGGGAGMGAGATCTCAATYATTTATATCTATTTATTTCTTTATTATTATCTTTATTKRCCTATATACATATTTAGTTCATAAAATTTTAGTTATTTTTGGAAACAAAAGAMTTTCTTTCCAGTGCATTCCAGAGGATTTCCAMTGGAAAMCACACTGCCCTGTTGTTCTGGGGCTCAGGTTTTATCCAGGTAGGAATACTTGGCTCCTCCTGCTGGGTGGAGCCCAATTGGGTGCAGTGAGCCTTAAATGGCCCATTAATGGCAGCTCTTCCTCTGGGAGGGAGGCCGGGTGATGGAAGAGATAAAGAACAGAGCCCCACCTGCTTTTAACAGAAGACACCTGCCTCCTTCCTGCTGGAGTTAGAAGAGGTAAGCAGCACAGAATTATTCAGAAGTTCACCGTTCACTTTCATAGCAGTTTATGTGAAGAGAAGGAAAGTGACTGAAAAGGAGGTGACAAAGTGGTGTCAATCTTTTGTAAGTATTGGAAAGAACCAAATATTGATACACTACATAAAGAGAGGGAGGACCTTCAATTGCTGAAAAAAGCAGAGAAAGGAAAAGGAAAGATGTAAAAGTAATAAGAAATGGTGTCATATAGATATTTGAAGAGTGGCTAGACCTTACACAAACATCAGATTGAAAATTATCTACCAATATTTGATATAGTACACATTAGTATTAATTACTCAGTCATGCAGTCAGTTTGTGGGGGCTGTCCAACATTTTTTTCCTTCCTTTTCTTCYGAACTAATTTTTACTGATAGCCGATCACTTTGTCCAAATAGAAGAGGTTTATGTTCTTTCCAGTTGGAAAAGCTTTGATCTGGTTTCTTWTTTCTCAGTGTCTATAGGTAATATTTTCAATGACAATTTGCTTTTTAACATTGCTCAGGCTTGTGCTCATTCTCACAGGATGAAATTTTTCCCAAAACATCTGTTCCCTGAAAGAGCAGTCTACAGTAAACTTGGATACTTGCCAGCTTTCCAGAAAGTTATCTGTTGGGCTGTCTAAAATATTATATTTCCCACTTGAGTAAGAGAAAAACCTCATTACTCCRTATAATAATTTTGTGGATAATTAGTAACTCTCCCAATTCCTATAACTCATTCTTCTTCTYRCATTGTTAATGTTGCCAGCTACAACATCTACTGAAATAGATTAGAATCTTAAGGACAGATTTTAGATCTGATTTAAATTTTCTGTACCCTGATGATTAAGTGAACCCTTTTACAAGACTGATTAGTTTTCAGGTAGAAGTATAAATGTGCTTATAATATCAAGTGTCATATTCCTGGATCTTTTCCTGTTTCAAGTTTAATTCTCTTCAACAACCACTTCAATAACTCAGCTATATATCTTGAAAGCTATCTATAATTGAAATATTGCATTAATATATATGGATTTGTTTAGGTAAGAAACTTATTAAGAAACAATAGTACATGTTATTCAGAGAACATTTTTCATATGTTCTTAAATCTGGTTTCATATATGATGAAAAAATATATATCCACGTCTTCAGGTTCAAAAAAGTAAAAAGAAAGAATAGTTAAGAAATAACTAGAGAACTTTTTCAAGTACAGAACATGAGTAATATAATCAATATTGCTTAATAAATCTAATGGGGAACTTATTTTTTTATTGCACGTGTTTCCTGCAAAAAATTTAAGAAACATCCAACCTTCATTCTGTAATTACAGAAAAAGGCACTGACTACAAAAAAGTATTTCCAAAACTTTCTACAAACACAAGCTGTCAGGTGTTGGGGTTTTTTTTAATAGTGTTAGGGAACTAAAAAAAAAAAAGAAAAACAAAAATAAACCCAAGAGATAATCTATGATCAAAGGCTTTTTCAAAATCATAGGAAGAATATGATGCATATGTTACAGCCACAATTTCACATGAATCATTTGTTTACTGTATAGCATTATTAAATAACAATCATAATAACATAACATAGAATCATCTTTAAAAATGTTTCTACATGTTACAATAGGGACAATAGACAATGAGGTAGAAAACTGTCAGATACATTTTTTAGGTCATTAAAACCCAACCCTCTACTTCCCCCCACCCCGATTAATTTTGCTGTTCTCATTTATGAGAACTTATATTTATAAGTTCACATTTATGAAACAACTGCTCCTCATAGTCTTTAATGTGTATATTTCTGTTTTGTCTTTTTTGTTTTTTTTTTTAATCTGTTCACTTTTACTTTTTCATAATATATGCATTGTGCAAGATCCAAGCTATTATTAAATGACAGTCTCAGTAAACATTGCAATAGTTCTTTTAAATATGTATTTGAAATATTTAGAAGAAAATTTTGTTCTTTTAATTATTGTAACAACTCCATGTAAATTATTAATTTTTTTAGAAAGGATTATGATGTAGTTGTAAAAAATGGAATATTTCTTTGAGTGACCGATGATACAATTCCAATGGATGTTTATCTTATTTTTGAATGTCAACACCAACATATAAAATTATAGTATTTAAGAGAAGTTTAATTTCTAACACCTTAAAATATCTATATTGCACATATTTTGGACATTATTTTCAATCATTGTTCATTTTTGTACAGTTTGCTACTTGCAAAATTTTCACAGGTAATTAAATTATATCACAGTCTAAGAGTCTTGATTTTATTTTGAGTTTTCCTGAGGTTTTGGAATGGCTTACTTGTGAATTGGCATAAACTTATTCATTCCTCCATTTCACTTTGGTAAGGGTCAAAGCTTATTTAATTTTCTTTGAACCATGTAATTGATTTCCAAAATCAACAGGAATATATATGAATAAATGTGACTATTACAGATCTAACTAATTTTAAACTTGTATAATTAGGCTGCAGTTTATTACAGATGGGCAATAATACATAAAACAATAATTTAATTTCTTCACTTGTTTGTGATGAATTCACAAATGGCAAGGGAAAGAAGTATTCTACAAAAGCCCATTGTTCCATCCTCCCCACTCTTAAAATACTGTTGATTAAAGAAGTTGTTTTAGAAATCATCTTAGTGAAGTTTTAGGTAAGATTAGTATCATAGTCTAGTACATCTTTTAGTTAAAGAGGAAACAGTTACCTGCAAGGACCTGTGATTGACACCTTGTTCAGCCAGTGAGAAAGTAAGTTCAGCTTTATGAATTGCCCATATCAAGCTGAGTCCTCTGCGAAGTGCCTCTTTTCCCTCCCTGCCTTTGAAGAGGTAAGAAGCAGCCCCCTCCCGTTGGGGGAGCCAGGGCCTGCTAGGCCCTGCCTAACTCAGAACATCTACCAGGCTCAGCGACTCCCAGGCTGGAAGGGGAGAGGAAGATATGCCCCAACTCCGCGTGGACAGAGTTCCAGCAGCTGCTGGCAGGGAAGAGGAAACCACAGATTTTAACATCCAGCCGATCTCCTGATCTTCCCTTGATAGTGGAAGGGTTACATTTAGTAGCTCAGAATTGAAATTATGGGAATGATTTCTAAACTGTATTGGGGGGGTGATGGTGTCATGGCCAAAATATGCTCTGGAAGGTGGAGAACAGTGGCCACAAAATGTATTTTTGCAATATAACACCATTTGACAGTTGATGTTGTTTTGTGAGCAAGAGGGGAAATTGGATTAATTCCCGTATGTTGACCTGTTTTTCTATTTGTGAGATAAGCCAGAATGGCAGACTGAGTGTGGTCTGATGGTAATTAAAGCATTTGTAAATGATAAGTGTGAGGCTTGTGTAAAAGGGAAACGTTGTATAGAACACTTGGCTGAATATGTGGGGAAAGCGGGAGATGCTCTGGAAACTGATTTATTAGTGGGACCCACTGCTCCACCAGGGTCCTCCTGGTATTTGAATTCCATTCCACCAGATCTAACCCCACCAGATTCTCTCACCCCTCCCTCGCTTACGCCTGCTTTGCCTGCTCAAACAAATCTGGCTCCTTTGCCTGCTTGACATGCCCCCCCACTTTCCGTGCCTGCCCAGGGAAATCCCCCTTCTCCTGCTCCAAGGTATCCCCCTCCAAAACCTGCACAACGGTTTATCCCTCCACCGACCCCTGCTCAGGGGTATCCTCCTCTCCCACCCACACCTCCTTCACCGGCTCCTGTCCCCGCTGCTCCCCTGTACCCTCCCTTGCCAAATTCAACTGCTGCTTTCCCCCAGGGTAACAATCAGGATTTGACTGTGAGAGGGAGATGGGGGGGGTAGAGAGAACAGACAGAGTGGAAAATAGTGATTGTGAGGAAGATAGGTCAGATACCCCAGTAGCCCACCATACCCGAGGGAGGCTAGCCCCAGCGCTCTCCAAGATGGGAAAGGGTACATTAAAGCAAGCAAAAAGAACAGTAATTGCTCCACTTAGGCAAGGGGTGGGAGTCGAGAGACCGGTCTTTGTAAAAGTGCCTTTTTCGCCTGCTGATCTACTCATAYGGAAACAGTCAGCTGGGTCATACAGAGAAAATCCAGATAAAATGGCACGTGTGGTTAAAATGATAATGAAAACTCAGAATCCAGATTGGGAAGATATCCAMGTGATTTTAGATACTTTGTTAAATGATGCAGAAAAGGATATGGTACTCYGAGCAGCRAGAGAAAGRGTTAGRGAAGACATAYGGAATGGTTTGGTGACAGGGCTCTTGGATTACAATTAGTAAATATTTAGGTAACATTAGTAAAATTTAAACATTTGAAAATCATTACAATGATTTGGAAGATGGAGGAGCTAGTTCTAAATAACTCTAACTACAAGGCAAAATCCTACTCTAATTATAAGGTGAGGATATATTGCAGGTATCTTTAGATGAGTAAGACCAAGTACATGCACATACACATAAAATGAAAAGAATGATGAATTTGAGTTTATTGCTGGTTTTTATTTATGAAACAATTACTTGAAACATCTGATATACTGTGTTACCATATAATAGCTGTTTCTACATTCCACAATTAGGTCTTGGACTTTTACAAAAATAAACTAATATAATATGAATGTAGGAAAAGAAAAAATAATTAGGATGCTAGTGACCAAGGATCTTGATGACATCATCTAAAATGGAGGAAATACTTGTTGAAAAGACAGCCAAACTTCTGTGATATTGCCATTATTTTAGGCATGTTTGTATCCATTGCATCTGATACAGAAGGATCTTTTSAAGTGTGAAGTTGTTCTTTTTAATATATTGCTTCAGTCTATTGGTTTTGACTGTGTCAGGGCCTTTTGAAGTAATTTTAAAGATATCAGGTGGGGGAATAAGCAGGGAACTCTATATCTGCCTAAATAGGTCAAATGAGAAAAGGAACAGATGAAGGAGTATGATATAATTTCTAAAACGAGCTCTGTAGGTTGAAATATTAGTTTTTCTCTGTACATCCAAGGGCACACTAACAAATACTGCCCTGACTCCCCTTTCCTTCAATGCAACGGCATGAATAAAATTGGAGTAGAAAAAAGTAGRCAGAATTTGTCTTTTTRTTCTGCCTTTTTTTTTCTCCTTACCCAAAACCCTCAGTGGTTACATTTGAGCATAATGACACTTCAAGAACACTGAAAGTATATATTTTAAACCAAGGTGTAATTTATGGTACATTTCAAAGAACAGCTAATGGGCTGTACTGAGACCTGGGCACAGTTCCAGTGCTGACACTGCAGTGCAATTGAAAGACACTGAACTATCACACATGTTGTTTCTTTTCTAGTAACAATTATTAGAAGATCATCTAAATTCCAGGGAACTTCTTGAAGTGAGGTGTCCTAATAAAATTCTCTTCTTTAATAAAACAGATTTCACTCTTCCAAGGTATGTCTGAGGTATTGTTGAGTATTTAATGACTAACATTTGGCAATGTATTTGCATTCAAAACTGTACCTAATTCATTGCTTTGGGAAGCTTGAAAGTTTCTTTATGTTATGGCAAAATAAAACCTATTATAAAACTTTCTGTAACATATCCTTATCTTTCACAGTTAGGCATTTTTATGAATCTGTGTTTATTTCATTATGTATGCAAAACTACATATCAGTTAAGAAAGGATGAAAATAAATAGCTTATTTGATGGATGCCACTGATAGCTAAGTAGAGAACAACTCAAGATTAAAAGTTATAAAAGCAAGAATCAAAACTGATAAGAATCATCATGGGTTTCCTTTTCTCTTTACTGTATCTTGGACATTTTACTGTATGTGATAAACCTATCACTTTTTTAATAACTGTAGAAAAACTCATATAAATATACAGAGAAATTTATATATGATTCACTGAATGTATACTATTAATATTGATTACTATTTAGACAATWRYWATTGTCTAAATAGTAATCAATATTAATAGTATACATTCATTGGTAGTTTCCACTGTCTCAAACATGTTTAAGAGAAGAATGAAGTATTCACAAAAACCACAAGCTTCCATCATTTGGAATATATTTTCCAATTTATAAAAGTCTTATTGCCTCACCTCTGTACTGTGATAAACAGTTAAAGAAAGATTATTACCTGTTTCTATTACAGTGTCACAGCACCAGTGCCTTGGCCGAAAGCAGTACCCATGGAGATGGAGTTGGCCCTGGCATCAACATCTCCACAAGGTGCCAAGGAGGCCTTCTAATGGCCACCAGCAGGATAGGGCTGCCCTTCACCATGCTGGCATTAACCTCTTTTCAGGTAGGCATAGAGAGTGATAAGGTCTTCCTTCAACCTCCTTTAGGCTCTTCTAGAGCCTTCACCAGCTTCCTTGCTCTTCTTTGGACGCAAAGACTGAAGCAAATAAGGCATTCAGTAATTGTGCCTTCTCTTTTTCTTCCATCTCTTGGGTGTGACCTCCTTGACTTTCTRCAGTAAAAATAGACAATGCTGTCTCATACCCAACTTTTTTATCCACAGGTATCCCCAGGTCCTTCTTTGCAGGGCACCTTTCAATCTGTTCGTGCTCCAATCTATATTGATATCAGGGATTGCCTCAATCTAAGTGCAAGACCTTGTAGTTGATGTTGTTGAAATTCTTGAGATTAAAAGAAATTTGCAAAGGAACACCAACATTATGGAGTTTGTTTGTTATTTTTCTAGTTATGTTTCACATTTTAAAGGCAAATCCTCTGTAGATCATAGGCATTACTGACATTTGCATACTTTCAGACTTTATGACACCATACGATCCACCACACTTTAATCCACCTGGTTATGATGCATAATTTCCTAATACAAAACTCTTGAGAGATGTTTGAATTGCATGTTATTCTAAGGTCAATAAATAGTTCATCTAACAGCTCCATTGTTGCTGCTATGGTCAGWCAGTAGCATCATTAGAAAGCAAGAATCAAACTGCTGGAAATATTCCAGCAAAATATTATTGGATGGTTTCCACAAAGACTTTTCCAAAAGACATTAGTTACTCCATCTCCTCCTGCACTGGCAGTTATCCAGATGATGTCCTACACTCTGCATGGTGTTACCTAGTGGCTCACTGTGTATTATCCATGCCCCACTGCATCATGGATTGTCCTTCTAATCTGACAGCAATCAACTGGAAATCTCATAATRATTTTGTTACAGATTCTTGTGCCATTATTTTTGTCTTCAGCTACTTGAGAGGGTTTGTTTAAGATTGTATTTTTATCACAAGCAGATTCAGAGAGGGATTCTGTAACTCCCAACATTTTCTGCAGGTCATGATTTGAGTAATGAAAGAGTTGTCTCAAGATTTAAATTATAATACATCAATCACTCACCACCTGAATAACAAGAAATAGTATCAGAGAAAGTTTTAAAGAGAAGAGGTGAAGATAACTTTGAAGAAGATTAAAGTAATCCCAGTTGTATTCATGAAATGAGATAGAGTTTGATTGACTGTTTGGAGGAAAGTACTGAAATCCTGAACCAATTCTTATTTTAAGAATTTTATGAGCTTTATCACACATCCTTTTCTTGGATGATATAAGAGACCAATTGGCAGGTAGACGTTCAAATAATTTTTTTCATTTATTTAGGGCATTTTTTGTCATAGAGAATGAGTATTTTTACCTGAATGATGACTCAGGAATAAAAGTAATATATTTAAACTGATGAACTTTATGCCAATCAGCATAATAGCTCTTTTACTGGAACTGCATCAGAAGTAAATGGCTCTCATGATTCTCTCTGAACTAAATCCAAGAACAAATTCATTTTCTGTTGTGTTCCAAAAAATCTGTCCCTTTGCAGAGTACAGTGTGTAAAATTGCATAGTGGAGTTTTGCACATTTATTTTTCTTCATACAGTGATTTAGGAAATTGATTTTTTTTTCTTCATTCCCTCTTCTTATCTCCTATGTTGACTTTAATTTCTCAAGTTGTACTTTCTCTATTWTTGTTTTTTTCAAATTACAGATCAAAAGATTCTGTGATCATTGGAATGAGCAACATATTTAACAGGCTTTCCCAATTTTCTTGTTCTTGTTGGTTATATATACACTTTTCTTAAGTACAGTTTTCACCACTGCAGTGAAATAACCTGAGATTATTTTAAAGAACAAGACTTAGTGTATAGGTAACACCTAACTTTTTTTTTTTTTTAATTAAAGGCATAAAAATTTTTAAATATATTATACATTTGTACAAYGCATTTTGATGAAAGCAAAGGTAATATTATTATGATCAGCTGCAGTGTATGAATTCAAATTTAGGTGAAACAAACTCGCCAGCTTAGAAAATGGAAAAAGAATCAACTGAAGCTGCAGATGACAAGGAATCAAAGTGCAATCCTTTGACATACATTATATTTTCTTGACTTTCATTTCAAGACACAGGTAATTTTTTATCCTTGAACTTGTTTAATGTGGCTACACAAATATGCAAATTTGGTCTACAAACATACTTTTAAAAATCTGGCTGTGGCAGAACCAAAGACTGCTCTGATAACTCATCTTAGAGCTCTATGCTTTGTTAATCAATCTGACCATATTAAAAAAATAGTTGTTTAGCTCTTAGCATACGTATTTTGTTGGACTAAAATATAGTCTAAAAGCATAGATGAGAGGTATTAGCAAAGCCGTGTTACATCTAAGGTAATTATTACTGTGATGCTTATATGACTCTGCCTTGGTGATCACATTGATGAAACTCATTTAACAATTCTGTGTTTCGTTTTTGTTGTTTTTCTTTATAAACTGCAAGAATGAGCATTTCACTTGGTTCAAAAAACCAGACTCATAAAATCTTTGACTAATTTTTTTTGCACCAATTAAAAGGGGACATTTTAGTCTTTGAATAACATGCAGCCTGTGTTAACAGCTAAGGTCAGCTGCAGGCTGAATTCAGATATCTTTTCATTTAATTAGGGACTGTTTTCAGCAATAAAAGATAAATTAGTATTTGAATCAAATCCATTTGATGTTTATTTTGAACAGACACTCTTGCAAAATTTATGGCCAAAAAAGAGCACTGAGGGGAAAGTCCTTTCTCTTGCCTTTTTAAATTTTTCATCATATTAAAAAAATCTCATCTATGTTTATGGAATATAAAAAATTAATAATTATACACGTTTGTTTTACATATATTTTTAGCTTGCTTTGCTTATATACAAATGCAGAATTTCCATGATCCCATGCACAATCTTCATACCAAGTCATGTCCGCTGAAAACATGGAATGAAGATCGTTGTAGTTACACAGTTTTAGTCAGGATTTTTTCTTAATATTTAATTAGCTGTGAAAGTAGAGTTCTCCCCTGGAGATTCTGCTGTTTTCCTAGACAGGACAAATTACTTCTTGTCCTGGATATTGAGCACTGTTCTTACTTCCCTGACTCTAGCGAGGTTGTCTCTTCATTTACACGTTTGCCCCATTGAACTGTCCATTTTATGGCATTTAGAGAAACTTACACAAAGACAATTTCAGCCCCTGGATAAAATTATGGAAGATTTCAGCAGTATCTGAAGGACTAACAGGTGCCTGAAAAGACATCATGGTAAATTGTGTTTGACCAACCTCGTACTTTCCTATGAAGTAGCAATTTATAACACAAAAGTGTGAAACAGTAGAGCTGTGGATGTTGTCTACATCATCTTGATTTTAGCAAGGTGTTAAACTGATAAGATATAGACTGACAATAGGTGAAAAATTGGCTCAACTGCCAGACTCAAAAAGGGATATTGTGAGCAAGCAGGAGAAAAAATATGGAAGGAAAAGAATTCTCAAATGTGTCATAAGTTGGAAAAGATGTTCGCATTCAGGAGATTCAAGGGGAAAAAAAAACCCTCTGTGACTGTCAAATTCATAGGACTGTGTAAGACTTCTGCACGTAAAAGGAGGAAAAAATTGGTGAGATTACTTAATAGAATTTAGCATCACTATTCATCTGAGGGTTCTGTCTGACACAGGAAAAATACATACTAGTTGTTTGCTGCTACTATTACAATTTCATTGTAAGCAAACATAAACAGTGCAAAATATCTGTTCAGCTGCTTAAAACAATTCTTCAGTGCTTTAGGTAACAAGTGAATTTTATTTTTACTGCTATAATTGCATAGTTCAAAAACTAAAATTATTAGATCAGCTATACTTTCTGATGAAAATCTATAGAAGGCTACCTTTGGCTAGATATATTAACAAGTTGTGTAATTTATAAGTTAAATTAGTAGTTGAAACAAGGACATAATGGATTTTGGTTTTATCGCCCCTGGAAATTGCGCCAATATGGTTATAGAATCATAGAATAATTTGGAGAATGTCTGTACGATCATTGAGCTGTAAACTACCTGTAAACTGGCCCTGCCAAGTTCATTACCAGAATACTTTTATGGCACTTGGGGACATGTGCCTGTCTTTTAAATACCTCTGGGGATGGTGACTCAACCACTTCTGTAGGCAGTCCGTTTTGATGATTGGTAACCCCTGTGCTGGAGAAATGTTTCCTAACATCCCATCTAAACTTCCTATGGTGCAGCTTGAGGTCATCTCCTCTTGTCTTTTTGCCTGTTACTTGGGAGAACCGTCCAACCCCATGTAGCTGTAGAGAGCAGTAAAGCGGCCCCTGAGCCCCCTTTTCTCCAGTCTAGACAACCCCAGCCCTCTCAGCTTCTCCTCACAGGACTTGTGCTTTAGCTGTTTCATCAGAGTCATTGGCATTGCTATTATACCAGTCTTTGGCATTTTGGTATGTCCTAAGCTATTTACAACACTGTTTCAGGATATGTGCTCAACTTTCTGAGATCTGAGAATTTTATTTATGAAAACACTGTTCCAGTTTTTTCAGTGTGTTAGGGAAAGAATTCACTTAGATTGCTTTTACCAACATGCATTTTTGCCTTTTAAATACTTCATTGTTTCTAAAGTCTGTAAACAGCATAAAAGCTAAGCCTTCTGTCGGTCACTGAAACCATTGTGTCTCACTGCATTCAAATTTATTTTATTATATCTAGACCTGATGTACAGGTTAATTGATAGTACCTGATCTAACATGCATTTTCAACTTAGATTATGATAGGGAAATTGAAGGATGTTCAAGGTACTATTACTCTAAGCAATAAATGATATAGTAGGTGGAAAATTCCCTTGCAAATCTTCAATATATTTAGCAAATGCCTTATTGTTTTAAAGATTCCCAGTCATCTAGTAATAACGAAAGTAATAACTTTTAGTAATAAAAGTCTTTTACTTTCTGACATCTCCAAATACTTCATGTATTAAAAGCATCATGCACATTATGACATAAATGCTGAAGTATCTAGATGAGAAGACTGCAGAAACTGTCACACCATATATGTGAAAGAAGCATTTGGTGAAGGGCAAACATCCATGCTAGAGACAAGACTATGGAAGTGAAACTGTTAATTCAGCTAGAGATATTGTTARTTCAACCAACATGAGGTCTTGGATTTTAAAGCTAAACCTAATACTGCATCTGAACTATTCTCAGCAGCTGGTTAGTTTTTTAAAAATGAAATTTAATTTTTATTCTTTCCATTTTATTTCTTTCACTTTTATCAGTGAAATCTCTTCCCTTTGTTCTTTTCATCGAAGATGCATTTAAATGACCCTCTGGCTGATGTCTGGGTAATTAAATTCTACTCGATTATCRTAGGTGTATGATTTTCACAATGAACTGCTTCAGGTATACCTTGAGAACTGCAGAGTTTAACCCTTGATTTAGAATTCTAACTTTTCTATTCAGGACATTACAAACTTACCTACAATTACTTATTTTCAGTGACAGTGAGTGGTGTCATTCAATTCATTAGGTGTCTGTCTGTGGAACAGGCAAAACTTATTCAGAACTCTAAGATTTAAATGAAGAAAGCATAAAGAAGCAGTGGCAAGAATAAAAACTATATATATTCTTGTAAATAACTTATCTACTTTTCAAGTTGCTAAAAATAATTTCAAAGATGGTAAATTATATTTTAATGCACTTGAGAACATTACATGCTGCAGTTAACATTGTAGTTTCTTGTTTTTCAGGTCAATTTTTCTGAGACTGTCGAAATATTGTTTTTAAAGTTTTGAAAAAAAATCTTTTGAATAAAGTCTGATAACATATAATGGTGTCCCTTTATGGGGTTTTTTTATTATTTGAAATATCAGCATTTAAAAGGAATGGCTGAATATTAAAACATGCACTATAATTAAAGGCCATATTTACCCTTTTATATAGCTAAAATTCTAGAAAACAACATACCTACAATAATGAAAACATTTACATGTAATTCATAAAATATGCCATAAAAGTTTTTATTTATTATTTTACAAAAACAGTGAGTGTTGGCATATTAACACTGCCATGGTGGGTACACTGTAATCATGTGAGATGGTAATCAGTAATATAGTCAAATTACCTCCCAGCTGAAGATACTTGCTGTGGCAAATTCATTCTCATGAACAAGCAATAACATTTTTAGAAGGTCAACGTGAAATATTCTTTAGAAGGCCAATGTGAAATATTCTTTGAGTTTTCCTTCAGGAGAATGTTCTGGTTATCTTTAGAATTCATCCTATGGTACAGAACATAGAAGCTTATCACTAAACTAAAAAAACCCCAAAAAGCAAACAAAACAAAAAACAAAACAAAAAAAACCCAAATAAAAACCCCACAACAACAAAACCCCCAAAAAACCAAAAACAAACCACCCACCAAACATCAAAAAAAAAGAAAAACAAAACACAAAAACCCAACCAAAAAAAAATAAAAACCACAATAAAAACCACAAAATAACCCAAACCTCCTCCCAAACTATTTTACCTCAGACATATCTTTGTTATTGAAATTTCTGAAAGCGTTTAGGCACAAGTTTATTTATGTAAGGTGGGACCTTTAGGTTAATCAAAGCACCAGCCTTTCTTGTATGGGAAATACCCTTTTAGAAAAAAACCCCAAAAACGTAGAAATGAGATTTTAAACAAGGAAGCTAAAAAAAGCTTAACTTATAAACAGTTCTGATGGTATTTACATTTTAATCTAGTCCTTTTTGACTTTTTGCAGTGTCTCTCCCAGGTCAGGAGTTAGAAAAATGTCATTAAAAGCAATATTTTCAGAAGGAAAATTGGTTTGAAATAAAATGTGCATCATCTTGTAATCTGTTTGAATAATTRTATTTTTGGTTTTTTTTTAATCAGATGGGAGGTTATTTTGAAGTTCTTGCTGAACCAAAATCAGAAACCAACATAGCACCCTTGTCCAGTTACTGATTCAACTAAAAACTGACATCTCCTGGCAAGATCTGAATCAGCATGAAGTCTCTGTGTTTATTACAGCCTGCAGGGCAGCCTCATGTTCCACCTGCCTGTTCATCCAATCATCATTTTCTCGGTGCTACTGTCAGATTTGCCATCATGTGCTGTGTGATCTTTCTCTTTCTTTGCCTTACCTGTTATTGCACTGGTTTTGTTTTTAAGATATTCAAGTTAAATATTCTAAGTGAGTTGTTATTCTTCCTCAGTGGACAGCTAGTTCTGTTTCTAGCAGAGGATCCTGCAAATGCCTGACCAATCCAAGGTCTGTCCTAGACCTCACAGTGTGAACACATCAATGTGTGTGCATGCATGCATTGCCAATTTCACGTGCAGTGCAAAATGCAGAGTACGAAAAGAGATTTGCCTCCTCAGCCCCCAAGCCGCCCCAGTTTTGTTGATCACTACTATGGTGTTGATAGTCATGTAGCACTACAGTTCAGGGTTGTTTATATTCCAAAATACTGTGTGCTGGATTTAGGAAACTGGAAAGATGTTGAAATATTGTTTTGAGTTCTTGTACTCAAGCACTGATGACTCTAATATAGGCTTCTCAAAGCAATTAAAAGAAATTACATTAATGTGAATTCAATTCAGCCAGGCCAAGTTCAATTAAAATTACCTTAAAGCAGCACTGAAATGAAAACAAATATCTAAAATTCACAAAAAGGTGGAAGGAAGTCTCTTGGAGAAAATCACTTTTAATAGAAGTCTCTTGTTTGTATTAGTGAGCGAGCAGGGTAACTGGTCTAATGTTCAAGGCATACTAGGAAATATTAACTGGCTATTGTTCACTTAATAGGGATGTAAGCAGCTGAACTTAGTTTCAAGTCCAAAGAAAGATATCAGTTTTGTTTTGCAGAATTCTCAATTTCCAAATTCATTAGGCAGTTCTCTTAGATTTCTAGTTTCCAAGGTTACTATGTGCTGTGTGTTTCCTGAGTGGCTTGTTCTTCAGACTAGATTTATATTACAACTCAGGTTTAGACAGACAGCTGCCTAAATTCTATCTCAAAAAAGTAAAAACAAACTAACAAGCAAACAAAAATCCCACTAGAAAACCAACCAACAAATTAGAACATTTCATTACCAGTGTTTCAGTTTTTTAATTAGGTCTTTAATATAGTTTTGATGAAAGTGTAAGCATAAAGTCAAGAAAATAGTGCAAATAAGATATTGATATATATATCCACTCCAGGGAACTTTTTTACTTGTCTGCCAACATTAAACCTGCCTTCTAAACAAKGATATGCATCTTTATTTGTATTTGGTGTAACAAGTGCAGATAAATTGAAGATGTCTGTCTTTGCAGTTAAGCTCCGATGCTTGAAACTGTACTGACATATGCCTGGTGCTGTGCCATTAGCCTGGTTGGTTATAGGCTGGCAAAGCTACTTTGAATGTATATTTTTTTTATTATCTATTCCCTTTATGCCTCTTCCTTTTCCTCATTTAGGTTACCTCATTCCATTCCAGCTGTTAAATTTAGTTTGTTACCTTTTAAAAGCACACTGTTTTAAACTAGGTTATGGCAGGTATCCATATAGGAAAAAAAGCAAACAATTTTTACAGTGAATTTGAACATAGTTTTCTGGGGGACTCACTATAAATATAAGAACAAAAAAGAGTTCAAGAAACTTTGTTTAGCTCAATAGTTATTTTTACTGGAAAATTCAGTTTAATTTAACTATGTTTTCTTTTGATTATCCTGACCATCTTTGACCTCTTCTTTTTAATTTTCTTTTAAGATGTTTTCATTCACTTTTATAGTGGCTAAATTGTATTGTACAAATCAAGGACATTTTATTTTTAATGCAGCTGTCTAACAGAGTGACATCAAGGATATTTTAAGGTAATATTGGGTTGGGATACCACCAGGGTTAAAGCCAATTATCATGTCATTTTTGCATAAATAACTGGATCTTTACATAAAGAAACAGAAGACTGAAAGCCACGAGTATTTAAAGAAAATTAAAATAGCTGCAAAAAATGTTTTCCACTGAAATCATTAAAACACAAGAAATTAATAATTTCTTATTGAAATTATTGAAAACGTGTTATGAAATTTGTAACCTGATTTAACCAATGGTAAAGCAAGGATCACTGAATTAAATTAGGAAGTTGAGTCCTCAGAAGACAATCCTTATGGTGAGACATCTCTCTGAAGGGAAAGGTAAGAAATAACAAAAAAAACCCAGAAAACACGAACAGTGCTTTTGTTACTGATATGCTTTTTGCTGTCTCCAATCTCCTGCTCACACAACTGTGTAAAAATAGTAAAGATTTGTACAAAGCAAAACATAAGCAAACACATTGACAGAGTATACAGGAAATTACTTCTGACAGAGCTTTATTCTCATCAGGAAAATGAGTGTGCTTTACAAGATTTCRATGGGTTATTGCAGTACGTCTCTTGCATTTTCTAGATTATGAAGTGTGACAACAACAAAAAAGGAAAAAAAAAAGCTCMGAGCCCCATTGTCAGAGCCTGGAACACTCAGCACTCAGCAGGTACAAATACAACATAACATTGTTGGGAGCAGTGTTGAAAATCTGCCCAGAAGAATTTGCAATCCCAGATCACTAAAGACCTGTTCAAATTCAGGTGAAGTGCCACCCACTCATCCAAAAAAATCAACTTACTTGTGATAATGATCCTGCTGAAGAGGAAATTTGAGATCAATTCCAGAAATTAAAACCTACCAWAAACACCATCAAAAAGCAATCAATAAAATCTCATCATGGCCTCCTTAATCCATAATAAGAAAAAAACAATTTACAAGCCAAGTTTAGGAAYGGAAATCAAGTGGTATATAATAGAAATAGTTTTTTCACTGTATAGTTTTTAATGACTATGATGGTATTTAAACTATTTCATTTCTTCCTTCTCTCTATCTCAGTATGATATAAATTAAGAACCATTCCCTTTCTTTCTATTATTCCTTTAGTAGTTGTTTTGCTTGTAGACCCAAAAGGGTCTAAATGGATGTCTGAATTAGGACTACAAAAGGACTTTTATCCTTTTGGTAATTATTATATACATTCCCTATTCTTGTTGTTCTTACCAAAGCCCAGGGACCTAGACTGGAGTCCAGTGACATGAAAAGTCTCATTAATTTCAATGTTTTTTTAATTAAACTCTGATTACTTATCTTTGTGGACTTAACACCTTTCTTGTCTTAATTTAATCATTTCCCTCTACACCTTTATTGCCACATTGCTATATGTGACTATGTCAGTGAAATYGTTGTCCACTGTGGAATATTTTCCTCAAGAGGTGATGAATTTCCCTCAAGAGGAAATTATTCTTTTTTTCTGGAAATATAATCTGAAGTTTTTTTAATACTCCAAGTAAAAATTGCTATTTCAGAAGTGAAGTTTGATATTAAACCAAARATATGCTTTTAAGATGAATCAAGGATTCTTCAAATGTGTGGTCTTACTGGTAAAATTAAGTTTGTATTCTCATGGGATACTGGTTTATCCAGTTTCTCTGTGTAGAAACTACCTAATTAAATTGATCATATTCTAARTAATATCAATCAAAGGTCAGATGCATGCTGACTTGAATTATCATGAGAAAGGCAATCAAAATAATCTAGTTTCTCATTTCTTTTCTAGGAAAATAAGGAAGCTTATAAAGTAAGTGAATGGTAAATGCAGGGTTTAATTTAATTTAGTCTGTGAAAGAAGTAGCAAATTTCATTTTCTGCTCGCATCTAGTACTTAACAAGTTCCAATGCATAAGTACTGGGTTCTGAAAACACTTTACCAGCTCACTTGGTGGTTGATCCTTTTCAGGATCACTCAATTAGTGTGATTAACAAATAAGATTTCCAGACAGCTACTGATATTTTCACTTATTTTCTGATGGGACTTATAGCAATCCCTGCACATTTACATTGTCCCCTCCCTCCTAAAGTCTGAGTATCTAAAGTCTCCTACTGATTTTATCCCTTTTAAACTCTGTAGAATTTTTCCAATACTGTAAAAACTTTCTTGTGCTCCAATGTTCTGAACGCTAAAATACTACTAGAGATTATTTTTGACAATAGCTTGAAGTAAATTTTTGGATGGATCATTAACCTAAGAATCTTATTAAAATAACCCAGAAAATCAAAAGGAACATTTCCTAATGACACAGTCAGCTTTTTCTAGTATTAAAAAAAAATCTACTAAATATTACTCCTCTAAGAAGTAAATAAAGACAACTTTGTAATTTAGATTCCTACTTCTCCCAYGAAGTTACAGAAATTAGTCACTTCAGACAGTTTCTAATTTTTTCTTAAGACTGTWTCCAGATGGATTCTGAAAATATATGGGGATGGACAAAAAAGGGCCAAAAGCTAGAATTRCTAAACATGATCATTGTACAACATACAATGGTTAGTTAAAAATTTGCATCATAAAAATTTCATATTCATTAATCCAGTCTTTAATGAAAACAACTTGCCTTATTTCTGCTTTAATATATTAATAAAAATATGATTGCTTTCCTTTAGCTTTTAAATTTTATTTAGAAGGCAAATAAACCCGATCTCATTCAACAGGTTTTTTTATCTTCCCTGAAACTGAAGAATTTTGCAGGTTACAGATAAAAATGAAATTACGAATACTTTTTGTATCTCCTGCTGAGCACCATTTCCTGTGTTACTGCACTTCTGAATATGTGAGTGAAACACTACTGCTCCACAGGAAATCTGCTGGCACAATTATTTTGGACTGATTTTCACCAACTAGTTTCTAATTTTGTTAAAATAACTAACGTTATTTTGTATTGTTAATGCTGTTAATTYTTTGGCATCTTCTGAAATGATCTGTGTGATTTTGTACAAAAATCCACTCTATTTAAGCTTGTTACATTGCTCAGCATATTCATTCTAAGTGTTCTATCTTGGAATTMTTTAATGTGTTATAAAAGTTTTGTCAGGAAAAGACTAGGAAGATTATATATTAGGACTTCCATTCTGTACAGAATATTAAGGATTAAAAACAAAAACTTTTTCATATTACTGGACTTACTATAGCTATTCCATGGATACCCAATGTAGGAGTACCACCCATTCCAACTTCTCCCAGGGAAAGTGTAAGAGTTCACTGTATGGATGAATTAAAGAAAAAAAAAACCCAACAATACAAATGAAAGTCCAAGACAATGTAACTCCTAAGGAGCTTTGCCTCAAGCAACTAGCTCTCCCAAGTCATGGTTAATACCTTAATCCTGGGAAAGACACTAGGCAGAYTTTCTTAAATATTTCTAGCTAACTTTAGGAACTGTTTCACAATATATAAATGCAGAAATAAGAAAATAATCTACTTCTTAGAAATGAAAATTTCTAAATTTTGTAAAAAAACTCCAGAAAATAGAAGAAATTAATAATGTTATGATTAACATTTGTTTTACGTCTAGAATACTTTGAAGAAGATTAATTAGTAAGATTAATGTTCTGGTGACACCCATGATAGATATGAAGGGGTTTATTCAAAAACAAATATAAAGACACTTGAAATATTCATTTTGGTACTGATGTAAGTTATTTTCTGGATTTGTTTCCAGAATTAACATTATCAATTTTTTCAGAATCCTAGAGTAATTTTGGTAAAATACTACATTTCAAATCTCTTTMTATTTTCATTTCTGCTTCTTGGCATTGTAGGCTCAATATAATTCTATTTCTTAGAAAATTCCAGCGAAAAGTTAACTGTGAGAACTACTAGCTTCTTCTTCAGCATTTCTCAGCTCAGAAAGGGACTGATAAACAGCTAATACAATCTCAATATCCACTTTATTCAGAGAAATTTAACTTTCAGCATGTGTATTGAATATTCATGTCATCCTCCCACAATTTTTCAGGAAGGCTATTGATATTCACCAAAGATAGCTTTATTATTTTATATTCTAAAATTCCCTTTGTCTAGTAATCTTGAGATTTGAGTACMAAGATTTTCAGACAAAATAGTTTTCCTTTTTCTGATTCTAAGGAGAATATATTTAGTTCTTGTGATTTCTTGTTCAAATTCATTGTGCTAGCTGAGAGACAACCCATTATAAATGACTCCCAGTCTGTCTGCTTGACCAGACAGGTAAAGTGAAAAACATCTCAGACAATATTGGGTTTGAGGCATAGAGGTACCAGTGGGAGTTTAGTCATGCAATTTTAAAAAAGGAACTGATTTAAAATATTCACCAAGTCTAATTTGGGATGCAGAATTTATTCTAATCTTGTTTCAGTGCAATTATTGCATATGCTTCAAATCAGCAGCATATCTTTGCTTCTACCCCATGCTGATTATCCATTTCTGCATTTGTTTTCTCATTGGACTGTAAAACTTGTTTGATTGTTGCCCTATTCATCCAAGCATTTTTAAAGCCTGAAACTTTTGAATGTCTGCCAAATTGAAGCTCTATTCTCCTGATGCCTTTTGCCAGCAGAAGAAAGAAAAGACCTAATCTTTCTCAAAGCTGGATGGAGTATGTAGGCTGTCAAAAATTAAAGATGACAAACCAGAAAGGGGTTTTCTCTGAACGGTGTTGATGAGACCCATGGTACAGGATTCAGAAGGTGAATTTATCTATTCTCTAGTTTAATAAAACAAGCTAATTCATAATATATATGGTATGTTATACAGTATAAACTCATGTCATCCTTCCATTTGGATTTGRTGCTGTCTTGTTYTCATCTAATTCACCAATCAGCAACWCTTACACATCTATGTTTTACCTATGTCTTTCCCCAATGACTAGAACTAAGAGAAAATCAAAATTTAACTGACTGCTGAACTGAATGCACCATTCTAAAAAGAGTAAACACCTATAATATAGGCAGAAAAACAAAGTCAACTGAAAACTTTTAGGATTGTACTTGCTGAATAACTAATATTTAAGAGCAAATTGCTATGAATCACAAAGGTGTTGAGTCTCTTGTGAGATTTTGAGATGTTTTTAATTCTTCACTCAGAAATAATGTGGGGTTTTTTTCTGTTTGTTGATTTAGTCATTTCCTCTGAACCACTGCATGAAAATTTCASAAAGTTTTACAATGTGGAAACTGAAAACAGACAATTATACCTTTCAATCATTCTAGACTATATCCAAAATAAAAATAATATAACTTAGAGCAGAATTTAGTCATGAAATCCCATGGCTGTGAATAATATATTCCTATTTTTTTATACAGTTGAATAGATTTTACCCTACATTTTCTGAAAACAYTACTTTTAAAAACAGATATGAGATGACCATTAGAAGTTCATATCAACCAAATCAGTGTGTATTTTTATTATTATTACCAAATATTACTTAATGATAAGTGGTTCCATAAATAAAAGTGTATGCTGTAAAGCATTAGAATAGAATAAATGAAATCAGTATGCTTGTTGTGGTTTGGTTTTTTCTCTTTAATCATTAGCCAAAAATTGCTATTAGCTTCCCTCACTGAAAACGTTGATGAAATAATGGTGGAATTTTCTGCTTCTGAGCTACTACACAGGAAAATTTAAATGCCAAAAAATTCCTTTATATAAAGATAGAATATTATTTTAYTTTTCCCATGACTGGATCAGAGCTCTGATTGCAGACTGGAAGATTCAAAGGCACGTATTCAAAAATCAAACCTCAGGGCAACCAGTAAGCTTTTATTGCCATAAAACTAACAGGTTATCAGAAAAGAAAAAAAAGTGTTAAGAATGGAAACAAAAGAAACAAAAAAATTTAAATATTTTTCTTTATACGCACAAGTAAACAAGAAGATATTTGTTTGTAAGAGTTCTAGGAAGAAACTTCTTGTATCCATAGCCCTGTTAGTGCAATATTAAATGCTGCAGGATCTCAACAATGGTACAATTTTTAAAAGTTGCTCTTGGAAATTTTTATATWAATTTTAATTATTTCAAGMATAAGARCAGAACTACTACCAGAATRTTCTATTTTTAGATGTTCTCAGGGGTATACAATAATAAATGCTTAGAGGGTGTGGGTTTAGCTTTGTGGGGACAAAATAATCCATGATCATAAGAGACTTATAGTGATCCCCTTTAGGAAGGCTCTGATTTCTACTAAAAAGCACAGACCACTGACTATGCTTTTTGTGCATGTTTTTGATATTTCATGACAAATTATGTCAAATTATCTACACAACTAAACTATGAAGTTTATTACACAGAATGAAGAGCATCACTTCTCAAAAAYGTAACTGTAAAACTATAAAGACAAAATTTTGCTACATATTAATTGAGTAAATATTGAAATACTTCTGACATTAACCCAATAATTTTATCAGGGACTGAAGTAATCCTTAGATTGAGACTTTTAAAGAGGTGATCCCACAGAATTTAACAGACACAGTAGTTTTGCAGGGGCCAGAAGCAAAATGCCAGTGTATCCTCAAGGGCAGGGCTGAGGTTTCACTGGGATGTCTGCTGGTGTGTGGGGATCAGGATCWGTCCCACTGCAGGGCACTGTAGTTAGCCACAACCTTGGGATGTCCAAGCTGGATTGTGGAGATAAGGATGGRCTGGGACACCAGTACAAAAGTTGCTTTACTTGCTCTTAAACACCTCTGAAATGCAAGCCTTGTGCTGCTCTGTAATTTTTGTGAGACTGTACTATGTTTCTTATGTTGATAAGTCTCTCTTATCATCTGCAGAATTTTCTCAGAGTCTCTTCCATTAGCTAAACTTCAGACMGGATATTAACATAATGATATATAGTCTTATGTTAGTGTAGTATATTTGTCTAATAAATATTGTAGCAAAATGTARGTGTCAAAGGTTGTCTTCTCAGGCTCTCAAAATATTTCTGCCTTATTTTATCTTTCATATAAAATTTCTTTTAAGAAATGCATCTGAGCTGGTTATTTTCTCATACCTATACCAAGTCCTAATATTTTGCAAAACCTCTATGTTGCCTTTTGAAACACRAAAAATGTAGGGATAATGTACCATCAACAAAGATACATTTATGCTTACCCAAACATGTCTTTCACTAGTTGAAAAAGTGYCAACTATTTTAAGTATTTCAGTAAGTGCCTATGTTAGGATTCTAGAGATCAATACTTTCTGCTTCGTTTACTACACAGAACAAAACAAAGCTTGCAATCTATGGTGCAGCTCCTCGCAGTTGCTTCCCACATGAAATAAAAGGAATTCCATGTGTCAAATGCCTGCTTTGGCCACAAATACCTCTGCCCCCTCTATTTCTTCATAGACTCAACTCAAAAGGGTATTTTCATACTACAGCAGAATAGAATCGTTCCCTTCCAACACRGATGACAATATAAGTCATTTAAGGTCAAAATGACATTATTTTGYAGTATTTAGGATCCTGGAATTGACTGAGCCTGCCAAGATTTATTGCATTTATTTTCTCTTTGATTGCTAAGTGCAAAGAGACATTAAACCCCTAGATCCAAATAGGGGAATACTTTCTGGCAAAGGGAGGAAAACAACTGTTTTTATGTGCATTACTTCATAGAATGGGGACAGGCCTCAAGGTGCAGAGGACACTTAAACTAGAAGTCCTCAGCAGAAAAACTCTGGATTTTCCAGAAAGTATGAAAAAAAAAAAAAAAACTGAAAAGGGACTACTTAAATTTAAATAGTTTCTGCTAGAATATCAAAAGCAGGACAGAATGAGATAGGTGAAAAAGTAAGTTTGCACCTTGTGCATTCTGCTTTCTTCCAAGAAGTGAAGAACAGACCTCTTGTTTTGACTGTCATACATACACAGAAATAGCACTTTTCTATTTAATACTGAAGGATGGTAAAAGTTCCACAGTTTTAATGTCTGGGATGCTTTCAGAAATGTAGTGATCCCCTAAGAACGTGTAAAAGATGAGTTTTATGATTTTCAACTATAGTCAAATATGAATGATGGAAATTTAGAATTTTATCAATAAAGCATTGRTTGACAGTTTAGTATTAGCATGGGTACTGATAACAATCCCATCTATATATGATTTCAAACATACTCTTTTCCTTTTATTTCGTTTTTGGTTAGGAACTGGATTGTATGGATTGTTTGATATCTAGGAGCAAATCCAGAAATAGTCTGAGGTGCCTAAAAGAGRGGAACTTCTACCTGTGACCAAAAGTGTGATTATAAAACAAAATATGTATTAAAAATGCTAACAATCTTGGACAAAGTTTAATGGGCTGACTACCGTTTTCTTGATATGAGTACCTGGAAGGAGACACTACCAACTTTTGGGTATTCAGAAAATTGCCTTGACCTGAAAAATAAATTAGATGTGAATATACAATGCCATGAAACAAACAAAATATTTAGCAATGTCAGCTAGAGCCTTGGATGGGCCTGAAAATAAGGCCCAGATGACCAGGCTTAAGTGCTCCTTGAAAGAAAACCTGTCTGGGCTTGTCTTCTTTTTTCTCCCATTTTCTTCATTTAACTCTGATGTCTAATGCCTCCCTGTCCCTAAGCCAAAAAATGTGTGTTTTCCAATTCCAGTAAAGCTTTTTGGTGTGTATGGCCAGCATATCCTACCTCTTTGTGGTATCTTGTGCTTATCTTGTATTTGTCTGGCAACTTTATAGCCCTTCATTGCTCCCTTGTGCAACTGCACACAAATATTTCCCTTCTAYTGCCACATTACTCTCACACTTATGTAAAATGCTAATGTATTGTGTTTGACTCTTCTATAAAAATATTACTAAATTCTGTTATTAATTACAACGTTTTGGCCATGCCTGGATTTAAGGAAGGCTGATATTAGCAAATCTAATTAAATAGGCATTTAAAATTTTAATTGGGATATCTTAAAACATCCAGGTGTCAGAAGGTCCTGCTTTGATTACATTGTCCAAATGGAAAATTACATTTGGTTTCTAAAAGAAGGATATTTTATTGTGATGTTGGAAGTTATTTAAATATACTTATTTACACTAGTAGAAACGTCTTTAGGTTTAATTCTTTTCYATTGTAGACCTACAGTAGATTATTCAATGTCCTGCTGAGTTAACAGAATTCTTTGTCTGTTGTGGGACTGAAGGTTTCATGCTCCAGTTTCTATCACTACAGGTTCTGGGCTGATGCCTTGATCCAAAAGCACACATAATTAAAAGGAGTCACCCACCCCTGTCACATATGCCATGTTAAATTTCATAATTCTACAGTGCCCTTAGGCACACAGCAGGGCTTACTCTTCAAAACCCCATGTCCTCTATGTTATTACTTATCTAATAAGTAACATCAGTGCTGAATTCTGCTCCAGGCTGCTTTACATCAGAAAACTACCGTTTCAACACAATGGAAAAGTGCCATATCCTGAGTTAACAATAATAGTTCCTAAGTAAGGTAGCTATTTCCTTCATCTCTTCTCATGCAAACAACAGTGGGCATGATGTGATGGTGCTATTATTACTGTTCTTTGTGCGGCTATAAAAATATGTGGATACTGAGAAAAAAATATTGAAATACAAGCAATAATAAAATAGTACATTTTTCCCTTTTTAAACCAGAACTTGAAGCTTTCTTCTGGAAGGTCAATGRTTCATGTTTCAGAACAAAATGCTGGACTAAATTCTGAAATATACAAAAAGGTTAGAAAAACGAAATAAATAAATCCCTTCTTTATCACAGCTCTCATTTAACCAAATATTAGGCCTATGACTTTATAGGTTTCTAGGAATCCAAATAATTTTGCAAAGTCATCTAGGATTAGAGCTACAAGAATGTGCACTTTCCAGGTCTGAATTCCCTGAAAATATTTTTGCTTACTTCTAATAACAGAAACTGGACTAATACTAATTTAACATAACCTTGAAATGATTTGAAGGTTTCTAGAAACCTAAAGTTCAACTTTGATCCATGGATAGAACTCTAAAGCCTTTGACAACTAGATGACCAACACCAAATGAAGTGTATCTCCTGTAAACACCTTGATCATGTCGGGTTGCAGATAATTTATATACAAATATGTGGACTCATATCTTAATGTGTTTTATAAACTGATTGCTGTTTGAGAGGTAAAAAAGGCAGAAAGTAGCCAGCTTTCTCCGTGACCCATATCATTAGATCCCTCCACTGCACAACAGGTCTATCCATTTTTCTCCTGATAGCATACTTACAGAAAGCTGTTTTACTACCCTTCACCTCCCTTGCTAGTTTCAACTCAAAATGAGTTTTGGTTTTCCTCCATCCATTCCTACAAGAAAGGAAATGCCTTTCCACTCGTCCCATGTAGCCTGTCCCCACTTCTGTCATCTGTGCCCTTCTTTTCTGCAGTTGAGCTCAGTCAGGACCTCAGTCTTCATCTATGCTRACCTTTTCACAGACTTGCCTGACAAGAACAGACTATTCTTGTGCCCTGAGGAGGCTGTCTTTGAAGATCAAACAGCACCTGTATTCAGCAAATGCTTATTTTAAAAATACAAAATGTTTGACTTAAAATAGCAACTTTAACATAATTTTGTTTTATGTCAGTTGTCTGGTTTTTGGGTTGGTTTGGTTTTGGTTTGTTTTGTTTTTGCTGGAAGTTTGATACCTTGCCATCTAATTTAATTTTCCAAGATGCTAGTACATATTCAAATACTTGAATATCTCAAAACATTTTCCTCAGCCTTCTCTTCTATATTCCTGCTTTCCCAGCAGGAGAGAAAGATAATCTTTTTTCAGTAACAAAGCACTTGTAAATACTAAGAATAGTGGATAGACTGTACTACTACTTGTGTATAGCTTTAGTCACATACTCTAGAATCCAGTTGTTAATTGTAAACTATGTCCCCAGTTAACTCATAAATATGTGATTGTTGTGCAAGTGAAAACATTCAAATGTTAAAATGTTTCTAGATCCTGACTTTACTTTTGCTTTTATTTCTTACTAGATAATCAAACTTCAAAAATCCATGGAGAAAGAAAAAGCAAAGGTAAAAACCTGGAAAACTTACCTAAGATCAAAAGCCAATTACAGCTTCTTGTCCTTTTTACATTATGAGAAAGTTATGAACAGATTTAGAATCACAGCACAGCAGCAAGCTGTGAATGATATATGAAATGAAACAGTCCTGCTGATTATACYGCTGTGCTGTTTGCTATGACCTGTAGACATTCAGGTGCACAATATTCATATTGTGGACAGAAGAATAGTCATGCAATGCAAGACTTTAAAAGTGTGAGAGAGCTTTAAATGTTCACTGTATACTGTATTTTACTCTTCACATTCTTTCCTTTAAAGACCTTGTTTCCAGACTAAAGCCCATCAAGAAAAAATAAGAGCTTATTCTCTAAAAGAAGCTATTTAGCATAGTAAAGACCCAATACAAGTTAATTTTTCTTTCCCTTTCTCATCCTTAGGCAAGACATAAAATTTTGTTTTATGCATGAAGATGAATGGAAACAGCTTGCAATGGAAAGGAAAATAGTTTACAAGTGGTTTTATTTGCCTAAATTTGAAGACTCTTATCACAAGGACCTTATGGATACTATCAAATACTCACAGGCTTGTCTTGTGCTATCCAATGGGATGGTCTTTTGTTCTATGTAAAGTGAAACATAAAGAGTTGCCTTCTGATTTTGCGGTATCAATTAAGAAAGAATCAAGCCTACAGATGTGCAATGCTCATCAGCAAACAAATAATATCTCACCAGAAATAACCAAACGTGTTAATTTTACTTATGATATATATTTATCAATATTCTTGTGTGAATTTTAAACTTTTTGCTTAATAAATAACTTCTTTCTAATTCTTTTAAAATTTCCATCTCTTCAAGTAAGGATTTTCAGATAGTGCAGACATATTGTTAGGTAGCAAATACGTCTCTCTCCCTAATCTCTGGATCCACTCAATTGTTGCATTGCAACAACAGTATTCCTTTTACTGGGAAGATAATTTTAATTTGTGGGGGTTTTCCTGATTTATTTAAGTTTTGTTAGAAAAATTAGTAGATTTTCCAGCTTGTTTAGGCCCTTTATTTTTTTGCCAAAAAATGCATGAGTTCAGAAAGCAGTGTCATGACACAGCCACACTGACAGAACCCAGAGTGCCATGTTGACAGTGATGAGACTTGGAAACTGCAGCTAYTGGATGGGTGAGATTGGCCAGTAGAGATTATTGACGCAATGTCTAGTATAGTGCAAATTTGTGGATTTTTCAGTTGGATTAAACTTTTAGATTGTGAGAGAAAAAAGAGAAGCTAATTCAGAAAAACGTTTCACAAAATATAATAAGTTTTAAAGCTGTACTTTAATATGACGTCTTTAACGTTTTCTTTAGTAAAGCTTGGGATATGTATAATTCATCTGCTGCTTGACAGTGTCTTAATGGAGATTTCAATGCTGTCCCATTCCAGAGATTTCTGAAGTAGATTATTTAGAAATCTTTCTGACAGGTGTTACAAGTAACAATTGCTGCTAGATTAGAGAGGCTTTATCATTGAGGAAACCTATGGTTATGTTTACACTTGTCTTTTAGATACTTCCAAATTACTGTTAAARTAAAGAATCTGACCTCCCCCTTAACTAAAATTATGGAACAGGTCCTCATGCTTACACTTTTTGCATATGAGTCATTAAAAGGGTATTCACGTAACGACAGAAATTACAGGGGAGCAATGGCACATCACTCCCAGTGCTAGGGCACAGTGGGGCTGCGGCTACCTGTGTACCAGATGTGGGGAGAGATGGACAATCCACCAGGGCAGACAGGGCATTGCCTCACGGCCAGAGCCCACCCTGCCATTGCAGTCAGGGAGCAGGGAGGGCCTGGGGCAGCCTTGGACACCATGGGGCACCTCTCCAGGAATGGGCTGGAGCTGGGGCACAGCTAAAGCTGGGTCAGGACACCACTCTGTGAGTGAGGATCAGAGGGGAACTAGGGGCAGACACRGCCTTGAGGTAGACAGAGTCTCTACATTAGTGTTTCATCTTAGTTTTATTGAGAAGTGTGTTTTGAATTGATTTGTTTCTGCTCTGATTCATAATGTTTTCAAATCACTATGACTTGGTTTCTTTCTTTTGAATGAAATTATTTAGAAAGATGCTCTCCAGAATCACACTGAATATTCTCTGATTGAGGTTGGTTATCATGCTCAAGTTGCAAAGTAGAATTAGTTAAAAGTTAAATTTCCTGTCTTCTCAACACTGTTGCACTACATGGAGACTTAAATCCATTTTGCTATTTTTTACTTTTAACATGTATATAGACCTAGGCTAGCTTTGATTTCCGGGAATATGGGTGTCCCTCAATGAGCATAGAATGCATGCAGCAATCTGAGTCAAGCATATCTCTACATCACAAGTTTTGCTATTAAATTCCTTCTTACAGCATGGAGAAAGAAAATAAAAAGCTGGTTAATTTTTTAGTAGCTACTAAAAACTGAGTCCTATTAATTTAGCAATTTAATAGTTACTACTGCTACTAGTCTTAGTATTACTTGTAATTTGTGGCCTGTTTCTAGTGCTTTTAGTTTTTCAGGGAACCAAAGAGAAACAATCTATTAAGGTAAGAGTTCTCATCTATCTAATTGTCTAATGGCCAATAGTCAAAATAAAATGTAAAGATTCCAAAGTTCTCGTGATCTTTTACCTAAACCTTACACAGCTTATTTCAAATGACACCTTTTCATTGCATAGACTACAGACTTAACTCTGGCCTCTACTTTTCAGGGAAGTTTCAGCTCCTATGAAGTAAACAGTTCAGGACAGAGACTGACTGTTGCTATTCAAGGAGTGTACCATGATGTCATACCTGAGATTTCAAATCCTTCTTCACTTTGTTGATTTTGTTATGGTACATTTTGTTCCATAGTTGGCATAGTAATAGCTTCTATTCTCTTTGCTGGTCTCATACAAGAGCTCCGTTCATACTCAACAGACAGCAGAGAACCTGAACAAACTAATTATGTCTTGCAGTGTGTCACTGTCATAGTAATTTCAAACAGTGTGAAAGTCAGTGACATTGTCTTATCYAATGATAAAACTATGCCAGATATGTCTTCTGCAACAATACTTAATGTCCAGTCCACTGTGGATTGGCTTCTGTGATGACATATAGAAATATCTTATTTACTCAKCCTCATCTGAAAATTTTAATGAATAATTTGCATTTATGCTGATTACAGGATATATGTGTAAAGAAACCCCAGCTTATGTGAGGACATCAGAATCTGTTTGTTCATTCATGTAATTGCTTTTTTCCTTACACAGCTATCTATAATTAATTTTCAAAGCCCTTAATTAAATCTAGATTTAATGTACTTACCTGATTTTAAACTTTTAAAATAGATCATTGATTTAAGGAGCCACTAAACTCTTTGCTGATAAACCTAGAATGAATACAGCAGTGAAGTAATATCAATGGATCTATGTATGACCAAGTTTAAACATGACTCACTGACAGAAGTAGAAATTCTTTCACTTCAGTCAAGATGATAGATTTGGCTACTGCATTTCCTATTATTATATGACTTGAAGAATTGTGTATGAAACCTTCATTAGCATTATAGAAAATTAATGGCATTGCCAATTATTTAAGCTGGAATAATTTAGGAACTGGCTGAGTAGAAGATAGCATGAACAGAGTCAAAAAGCATTACTTAAAAAAACAAATGTAGGGTCTCTTGCAGACTTATTGAAATATTTTCATGCATTTTTACCAAAGGTGGAACAATTCATAGAGGCTAGACTTGAATTTTTTTAAATGATATTTGCTTCAAATTTTCATTACTATCCTAAAATACACCAAAAAATTTCAAATCCCAATGTTTTTAGACATCAGTTATATGAGACTTGAAGGCAAAAGCGTCACAGAAAGCGACAGATTTTTAAAAAGATAAAGTTTTTTATTGTATTTTGTGAAGAATACTGGATTTACGGCCTAAAAAATGAAGAGAAGAAACAGTATTATCTGCTATAGGGTTTTCTTGGTGTCATATTTAACAATGTAGCCCTTGAGTCCTTTCTCCTGTTTATAAAAAATAATTTATGGCCAACTTCTGCAAAGTTGTATTGTTCATGGAATAAACAATTAYTATGATAGTTCAATGCAGAGAAATAACTATTTTGTCTGATGTCCTCAAAAGTATTTATATTATCTATACATTATTTTTCATTTTTTTCTTCTAGTTTGAAACAAATCATTGTCCCTGCCCATGGCAATGGGTTTGGAAGTAGATGATCTTTCTGGTCTCTTGTGACCAAAACCATTCTGTGTGGTAAGATAGATAAAGACAGTGTGGGGAGACAAATAGAATCTTAGTACTAAAGGTAATCTTGCAGCCAATGTATTGCAGCTGTGTTAACTATCCTAGAGTGGGAATTGCCCTCCCAGCTATGGGTGTGATAGAGTGAGCTGGCTGAGAAGGTTTGCTGTTGCAGCTCAGTTGGAGTCACAGTTGGAGTCTGCTGCTGTGCYKTGAAGACCCTGGGACAGAAGGTCGTACAAGGGAGAGATAAGGTAAGACTCTGTAAAAGGGATGGAGTGAGCTGGTGCTGTGAGAAGAGAGAAGAAGGAGAACTGGCTGACTGGCTGCTGGCATAAATGGACAGGCCCTGAGAGCTGCTTGGAGATGCCTTTTGGAAATAGGATAGAGACTGTTAAATAACAAAGTGTTGGTGTGTGAAGCCTTCTGATAAGTAYGAAAGACTGATAGATAATAAAGCTACAATACTTCTAACCCACAGAAAGCTTTTAAAGAAGCACTTGGTGTGTCTTGATCATCTCAACTACCACAGTTCTATGATTTTATGATTATTAGAGGGATTGACTGCTTGTGTCATTATTAACTGTGAATTACGCAAAATTCTGTGTGTAGATGTAGTGTGATTTAAAAACTGGAAGGACTTCTAGTTTTGTCTTGCATTTTCCTTAGCAACAATGATCCAAGTTGGTTTGGTTTTGGGGGCTTTTTGGTGACAACTGTTTATTGAACTAATGCTGTTGTYACTAAGTTGGTGCAGTGTCTTCCTTTAGTACTTAATTTTGGGAACAGATTTATAGATAGCTGAAAAGTACCTACACTTTTTCAGATCTTCTCTCTAAAATCTGTCCTCTGATAGAGATATTATAGGTCATGCATATCTTCCAGAATTGTCTATTGGGCCTGCAAAATCACTATAAGGCTCTAAATTGCGCTTAATTTTTTTCTTGGACCTTATCTTTATATTCTCTTAGTGTGTGATATRTACAAGAAAAAAAACACTAAGAAGGTGCAGGTATGATAATGCCACTGCATAGAATGGTGACTGATAATGCCATGTGCTTTGATGTGACTCAGACTTTACACATACATATTATTTTTACTATATTTTATTTGTATTGTAGTGACATATTAAATAATARGAAAATACATTCTAGGTCTTGGGAACTATGATATTTTTTACTTAATAATTTCATTTATAATAGTTATGCATAATAATGGATGAATGCAAAAAAACAGTCTATCATATTTATTTTTCTTTAGAGGCGGAATTAAATTATGAGATAGGCAAAAGATATCTAATCTGTTATTTAGGACTCTGAGTCTACCGGTTTTTTTACTAGTATGATCTTTTAGTGCTCAATTACCTTATTWATAGTGTAATTACCCTTATGTTAAGGAACATAACTATGTTCAAGGAATTTGAACCTATTCATAATTTTCACATTTGTTATATCTCTGARTTAAATAATCAAGTACTCTGTGAAAGTTCTCTTCAGTAAACCAATTAGACTGAGTTTATTGAGTCTCACGGTGTGAATCTTGTTTTCTGTGCTTTGGATCATTGAAGCGTCCTTTTTTCAGTGTTCTGCAATCTTTACAAATTCTAAAAGCAAAAACAACYATTTGATATGGTGATGTAATATGCAAGGAGAAATTCATGCCCCTTCATTTACTCTGTATTCTCCTTTGGAGCCCAAGGATTACATTTCTGTGCTTGACCTTGCCATTACTTTCTGACCTTATGGTAAGGCTTTAGAGGTGAGCTTTTCCTTAAATAAATTTTTCTGACTCAAACAATCTGTGTAGGACAGAGTATTTTGATYTTAGAGTCTGTATTTTTCACTGCTACTGAAGTTATACATAATGAAAAAGCTTAAGAAGCTTTAATTTTTTCCAATGGTTTTTCAGTGGTGGTCTGATAGTTGAGTTTGATGTTCGGAGTGTGTCAGGCAAATGCAAAATACAAGCTTAAAATATACTTTTCTCAGTTYGTGCTTGATTAGTTTGGTAATAAGAATACATTTGGCCTCAAAATTTAGGTTCTATTGCTAATGTCCATTTGGTCCACTAAAGTGTCTGTTAATGCAGATTGTATTAAGAAGTGTGCATGTGTAACTGAAATAAATATTCAAAATATATTGGATGCTGGAGTGTCTGGTAGGGTAACTTTGTCACATATGACACTATGAATTACATAACTCTGTCATATCTGTAGGCATGCAACCATGTCTGCTTTTCCAACAACCAATGTGTCTCTTTTACTGCTCATCTAATAAATAAGTGCTAAAATACTGCTTCAGGCTTGTTTGCATGACAGTTGACATTTCAAAATACTGACAAAAATGACATATCTTGAGTAARCCCTTCTAAATAAGTTGTCTCTTTCCAACATGGCTTTTTTTTTCATACAAACAGCGGTAAGAATGCAATCGTGCCACTGTCATTACTGGCATTTGAAGAAAATATTTCTTTAAAAGTGGAAATTGAAACAAGATTACATGAAGTGTTACATCAATGTGTTTTATAGCTGAGAACACAAAATTTGACACTTATACTAGTTAGGTTTGATATGCAGAATAAAGAGAATGACACCCTAAAAATGTTCAGATTTTACATGATTACAGGCCAATACTCACCATTAAACAAGATTTTGCTTGGGTTTAATCTTTTATTTGCTCTACAGGATCTAGGAGAAAAGAGGGAGAAAATTGTCTCAGCTATTTGACACTTCTTTTTCAAACTGRATTTTTAATATGAATAAACATTCAATAAAGAAATGTTATATAACAAAGATAAAGTGAGCTCATGTTTTAGCTAAAGCACAGTTTTAGGGACAAGAATTTATTTTTCTGTATCTTATTTCAATTTGTTGTAAATTTGAACTGACTAAAACAGTAATTTTTTTCACAGGATGTGGTTGACAATTTTTTTTTCTGCAACTGTCCTAATTTTTTAGCATAAACTTTGTTAATAGTTTTTCAATATTTGCCTAAGTTGCATTCAATATACCAGTAATATGCAAAAGCTAATTGCAGCAAATTATTGGTATTTTCAGAATCAAGAAGGCTTAATTCTGATGAGTCTGGACAGAAAGCAAATATCTTCTGTCCTGGAGAAGTCAATAAGTCTTGCTTTGGATCACATCTCTCATTCTCTAGCTTAAATCTGGGCAAGAAAGTCATCTCATCTTGCAGATATGACAGGAGTTCCTGTTCTCCACTGACATGAATCCAAGGCATGAAGATATTCACAGAAATTAGATTCACATCCAAATTAATCTTACAAMATTTCATTTGGCTTTTAACAATCTGGGTTCAAGACCATGGCCTAAATCTGGATTATTATTATTGTTATCATTATCATCATTATTCTTTCATTTTACATCTTTCTTCTGTTTTCTTCTCTACAACTCTGTGTGCTTCACTAGAAATTATATTTTCATATGGAAAATGTTTGCATGTGTTCAGGAAGAAAAGCATCCATCTAAATAAAGAAATGATAAACCATTCCATCAAACATTCTTGAATGGTTTAACATGCCAACTTTCTTTTTTTTCATGGGATAAACTTTTGAGATTTTATTTTGCTTTCTTATAATCATTATTATTTAATTGCTTTTCAAGAGGTAATAATTGTAGTCATAAAGGGTAATATCCTACACTTATGYAAAGGTTTAGCACTTAAGCAGCATGTTTCAGAATACTGGATTAAAAAGGGGGAAAAATGTAGCAACACTCCTGATTTCCAAATAATACTTTTTAAATTCTTAATTTACATTGGTACTATATTTAAAGATTTCAGGATTTAATCKGTCACCAGAAAATCTGCTACTTCCAACAGACAAAACAGCATCCACAAGTTCTTGAACCATGGCTAATTCTGCAACTTTTTTTTTTAATGCTGTGCACTTCTTTCCTCCATTTCCTGGTTCTCTGTATGGGCACAAGAATAGACTACCACACTTGCTATTTGTTTTAGTGAGAAGTGTGCCTAAGGTTAAAAGCTTAACCTTATATTCAAACACAACACAATTTTTGGAGGTGTTCTAAATTATGCTTTCCCAAGAGAAAATGTTTTTGCATTGAGCCCAAGTAACAGATATGTTTTTAAAATGTTGAAATGTTCCCTTTCCTAGCTGAAAACCATTTCTTGAATCATGTTAGCAAACACGTTTTCCAATGTATCCTATTATTGTTCTTCAAAATATGCCTGAAAAGCCCATTTTTAGTAGAGGTGAATTAAGTGTTTGGAAAAGGCTTGGATAATGGGGACAAACCCATGGCATTGTTATTTTAAAATGTATGGGTGTTGTTGTGATACTCTACAATGATGATTTAGACTGAATATTTTAATACCGATCCTTTCYTCATATCCTAAATTTCCCAACAGAACTTTAGGCAGGGTTACTTAATTTTCAGAGTGCTGTCAAGTAGAATACTTTTTATTTGTGGTTGTGGTATTTTGTAAATTTCTTTTCTTTTTTTGTTTCATTTTGTTCCCTTTTGAAACTTGAAGTGTTAAAAGCTCCCTTTGGAAGAAGACATCTGGTTAAAAACTGGTTTTGGCTTGTGTGTGTGCTTTCTTAGGGTTTTGGTCAATATCTAGTTTGTTCTGTGTATGATTCTGAGTAAAATATAGTTTACCATTTGAAAATATGATTGAACCTATTCATTGGCTTATGCTGYGCCTTTTTTTTCCTCAGGGACAGAAATACTAAACAAGTTTCTTGAAACAAGTAAAAAATCGAGAAAAAACGAGTTCCATTGTCATGTACCTCTTTCTATGGCTGTAAGACAAAATATCCTAAAACAGCAACTGAAAATCTCAGTTCTTAAATGCAAACACAAGCATAAAATGTCTTTGCAGTAATAAAAGTCAAGCGCTCGCATGACTCTGTAAAGTGATTTATTTGACTTCTGGGATTAAGTTTTACTAATATGGAGTTAGAARCACTCAGTGAAAAYAATCTCCTTTATCTGTTACTGTCTTTATCTGATACTGTTGTTATCTGAGAGGAAAAATAAATAACTACTAAATGGAAACGACTCAGTTTTGACATTGTTAGTGGATGTATCAGCAAAGCTGTGGACCTATGACAAAAAATTGATGACACCWCTGACAGGAAAGAATTAATACACCACAAAAATGACATTTCTTAAAAGGACTGTAAGAGACAACAGAACAGAAGATAGAGGACAAGATCAATGTCTAACTACGTTTTGCCTGGAGCAAATGCTTTAATTGATAACTTGTTTTTCAATTCTTATRATTAAAACAATGCAAAAAAGTTTCAGATGTAAATGAGAAAGAAGTCTGTTAACTCTGGTTGTTCTCATTAGAAATTATTCCAGTGTCTCTTAATACCATTCAAAGAATCTGAATTTATGATCAGAGTTATAAATTGCCACAAAGTTATAAAATACACCACAGTACTGTAAGTTAACTTTAAACAATAGTTGCTTGCAATTTTATATGGAAAGGAATAAACTCTTGATGAAGATGTCTTCTTCTTAGCTTGAAAAGTAAATTCAGCTACAGTGGACCATCAGAAATGACAAGGGAAACACACAGTAGAAAACAATGACTTTAAAAGTCTATTTGTTTTCCTATTTAATTGCAGATTAATTACGGATCAAGTTTTGTATTGATACAYCATTTATTTACATGCTATGTCAGTTCAACTGGCACAGAAATATCCCTATGTTTTTGGCTGTTGCTCTTTACAAAATTGTTTCTGAAAACAGAAGTAATCGTTTTCAAATATAGCTATGTTAACAGTTGAAAAAAATGGAAAAGAAGACCCTGAAACAAGTAACAAAAGCTCAGAAAGAGAATATCAAATCCAATATCTTACTGGGAAAAGGTTTCTGTATTTTATCTCAATACAGTGATTGCCATTAAAAATTACGAACAAATCTAATAAACCTCATGGAAATAAAAAAAGAAATTTCATTATTGTTCTTTCAAGCTCTGCCAAAGAAGACTCAAGGAATGATTATGGATTCCTTTAAAGAAGCCTGTCACATGGGTTAATATCATTGAGAAGTTCCTTGTTTTTAGAAAAGTAATGAAAAGTAATTTCCAAAAAAATTTGCAGAATTAAAAAAAACTCCAAATCTAAAAGGCTAACAAATTCTTTGAGGTCTCAGGAGCTATTAATAGTCACRTGCCTATCAGCATATGGTAAGTCTTCAGCATTTAAATCATTATGAAAACATGKTTAAGTGTTTATTAAAAGATAATACAATCAGAATTAAATTTGCTGTTTGTCTCTGGGAACTTCCTCTGTTGAAATCTGTACTAGTTCCCTTGAGAAAAGCAAAATGAGATATGATTATTTATAGTTAAAACTTATTTTTGTGATTTTTCACATGTAAATATAAATATAGYTTTTCATGCCTGAAAAAATAAGATCAGAAAAATTGCTGAAGATTGTATTTCTTTGAGGGGTAATTTTTATGGGTTTCATCCACCAGGGAATCATTATTCTTTGAATCAAGCTCCTGTGATAACTTATTAAGATTTCCATAAAGCTTTCCTAAAATTTTCCCAAAAGAATTAACTTCCTTTTTAGAAATTTGATTTCTGCTAGTTGTCTTSRAYMATWSWTWWWAWSWATKRTCSATGTCCTCACTTCTTTCATGTTATTTTAAATAACATTTAAATTATTGGTAGAATCAAGGGATTTGAAATGAGAACTCTGCCTGATTCTTCTGTTTATTTGCCGAGGTGGACAGTGCCAATCTCTTCATTGTGTATATATATACACATAAAATAAATTAATAACACTTATGAAGTCTGAAGATGACTTGTCAAAGCATGAAAAGTCATATGTAATCAAAATATTCATATGGGGTTTAGTCATCAAATTAACATGTCRTTAGGACACTGACACCTAAAATATTTAACAAAATATAATTTCTTTACCATTTCAGGTAAAAGATAAACAAATTTAGAATTAATTAAAAAAAAAACCAAAAAAACACCAAAACAAAAAAAACCCAAGCCCTTATAACTGCAAAGATATGGTTTCCTTTTTCTGAAAAATTCTGAAATAATATAATATCTGGCAGAGCTAGAAAAAATATTTATAGAATTTTTTAGTTGCTTAATATGAAAGCAGTGGTAACCAATCCCTGGATTATGATGATTATATATGCAAGCTACAAGAAAATGTAAGGGGAAAAACAACCCAAAAATAACAGACACTCCATGCATATATTTTCTGTCCTAAAATACACRTAATTCTTAATGCGCATTTTTCATTCATTTTTCGTGAAACTTACGTGCCTTGCTAGCTGTTCATTTAAATAGAATGATGGTAGTTTGAATGACATTTATTAAACTGACTAATATTTAGCAAGCTTGATAATCATGGGCTTCATTGTTTTGATTCATTGTATTCAGGCAGTTAAAAAAAAGAAAGAAAAGAAAGCCTCTCTGATCATATGCATTTCACTCTTAAGTAAGACAAAAAAGAAGCCTGTATTCACACAGTTATTACAGAGCAATCAGTGCATTGTTAATCACCACACTTACCTTGGGATGTGAACAAACCTAAAATTAGCTTCCAATTATGAATTTGAAGACTCAGGGAAACAATGAGAGAAGCCGAAAAGGATCACAATGTGATTCAAAACACTAAGAGCAAAATTAATGTTTAGATAAAATTTCACAATATCGGTTTTCTTGTTTTATGTCGTTCATTTGTTTTAACTGAAATAATATAAAAGAGAAGACAGGCATGTGGAATGACTTCATCTTTTAGGATTCCTCTCTGGTTCTGTAGAATAATAATARGGAATTTTTTTACTGATCTTGACAAATCTCATCTATTTGATSAGAYCTTCRATACCTGATATAATTTTTTTGACCYTMTAAACCCATTCTTTACCMACTGTTCCATTTTCTGGGGAACAGAAGATTCCTGTAGGTAAAGARTGCCTAGGACACCTTCTTCCTTTGTGAAATATAGAATAATTTCATAATTCCTGAAACCATAAAAAAATTTCTTATCCTCTATTCCTGTCACATARTATGGTCTAGCTTCTGCCTTGTTACCTGTTTTGACCACTAACACTAGGATGATTTGGGTTTTCCTTTCATTGCCCACATAAAATATAAAAAAGTCTCTCAGTTGCTTTGAGTGAAAGTTCATGGCCAGATGAAGTAGACCTTACATAATGAACAAACACAGTATCAAGTTTAAAATTTGTCTGCAACTTTCCAGTTTGGATTACATACAACCAACACCCACAGGCAAAAATGTTTTTTCTTGAGAAAGAGGTTCTTAAGCACTTAAACTAGAAGCATATATARCTAGCCAACTAGTTGTCCAATATAAACTTTCCTCATTCCCTTTGTTTCCAAGAAAATATTCAGGCCACATCCAACAGCTCAGCAGTTGGGTTTTGGCCTCATGTCACTYCATTTCAATTGACTCTCCTTCAGTTCCAGTAGAATGCCCCTGGCATCTTCTAAAGAAGATGAAAGGGCATCATTTTCAGCCTGAATTGAATATGTAGTCACCAGTTCAGAAGTTTCATTGTAAAAATGTAAAGATTTATGCAATTTGGAGGAAGGGACTTTATAACACTCATTTTGCTTGCAATAACTGTATTTCCTTCTTTAACCTGTTTTGGTTTTAGTATTCATTGCCATCATCTTTATAGTATATAATTCAAAATTCTACATTTTAATATCTCGCTCCTTCCCCATGCACATCTTTAGAATTAAAAAATTTTCAAACTTTACCTGTTCCTTCATTTAAAAAAAATTATTTTGTATTCCTGTCAAATATCATTTATTATTTTTGGAATAAATTTGCTCATAATTCAGATAGCCGAACCACAAGATGAGATTTCCGAGCTATTATGAACAAGTAGAATGACCTTTTTATTGACACAACCAAGTATTTTATATTACTTATTTTTGTAAAATTATCACAATATACACAATCTTCAAAAGCTTTATCTCCTCCTCAGAAAAGTCTTCACTTTGGAAAATTAGTAAACTCAGTAAAACAAGGCAACTAGAAGTGGTAGAAACTACTAATTCCATTCTATTTTATGCCTAGTTATTTTCAATCAGTAATCAATTATATTAAAAATTGAGGCCTTTTTTATTCATAGCATAATACATTATCTCTCCAGGTGAAAACATTAACATGTTTTATTGCTTTTCTTTGTCTGGGTTTTTAATTTTGGTTTTTTATTGCTACTAGATGGAAGATAATACCAGCTTAGAACATTAAAAGATTTTTTTTTCCTAGCAAATCTGACCAGTCTTAACTTCTTAGGATTGTCTTATGTCATTTCTATCACTTCCTAAATTTCATGCAGAAAATGGCAAAGTTTCATCAGGATTTCTTTAATTCTTAAAAAAAATGAAGTAAATCTCTATTTATTTAAATTAAATTGAGGCATAGGCTTTGAAGGAATAAAAACATCTAATCTGTCATATGTAAATTTTTACCTGAAGGAAAAAAAAGTTTATATATTATTTTAATAATTAAAGACCTTATTTCTTGAAACAATTACTTTATTTCAAAGTGGCCAAAACAAAGAAATAATATAACAGAATCCTTAAAAAGTAAAATTCCTCTTATGCTTTTCATTTAATTGCCAAGCAGGAGAAATTATAGAGTCATAGAGTTATAAATGTGGTGGCTTGGAAGAGAAATGAAAGATCACGTAGTTCGAACTCCCCTGCCATGGGCAGAGGCACCTTCCACTAGACCAGGTGGTTCAAAATGCCATCCAACCTGGCCTTGAACAACTCCAGGGGTGGGGTATCCCAGATTCTCTAGGCAGCACGTTCCAGCACCTCATCACCCTCAAAATGAAGAATTTCCTTCTARTACCTCATCTAAACCTGCCCTCTTTTCATTTAATGCCATTACCCCTTATCTTATATCTATATGCCCTGATATACAGTCCCTCCTCACCTTTACTTTGGTTGCTACAAGACTCATCTAAGGTCTCCCAGGAGCTGTTTCTTCTCCCTGCCGAACAACTCCAATTCTTTCACCCTGAAATCAGCATTAGCCTCTTTTTACTGCAAAATTGGCTTTCCCTTCCCAAACACAAGACTCAAGTTTCCAGATTTGCTGTGTAGCATTTGAAGAAACAGCTCTCATATGACCATTATAACTGCACACATTCTTCTGGAATTGGGAAGAGCTGCATTACAGTAGCCAATAARCTGATTCCTCATCATTAAGAAATACTGCACCACTTTATAAACCCTCCCAAAATGCTGCGATACAGAAGAAAGTTAGAAGTCCTTAAAATTTTGACTAGTGCATGTCTAGAAACAATTTCTAATGTTAATATGTTCTTTGTACTGTAAACAATTTCAGCAAGGAAAAAATTTCAGAAGATTTCTGCACCAAAAAGGATGGACAATTTACAAATGGAAATCTTACCTGTTAAAAATTTTGTGCAGCACTCAATATGCCAATTACTGGACTTCTATTATGGTTATACACTTCTCCATGTTACCAACAGAACCCTGCTGATATTCTATTATCCTATGCATATTTTTAATTTTATTTTTCTGATGTGTGAATTTTGCATTTTAATTTTCCATTTTTGTTCTCTAATATGTTAATTTTCAAATTTTTTCAAGTGTATTAAAAGATTAAAAGAAGAGACATATTCTATTAGCTACCTTTTTTAATTCTAATGAATCTGTAATTGCTTATATTGCAAAGACAGGATATTTATAGTATGTTTTGGATTTTTTCTTTTCATTCTACTATATGTATTTATTTTGTATGTTAATTCCTGTATTTTAACTTTTTAAATTATATATAGAAGAGACTGAGGCAAAGCTGAAAAGGAAGAAGAGCATGAGTAATTTCACCTTGTTTATAACAAACATTACAATAAAGGAAACTTTTTAAAAAATAAAGTAGCGAAGAAGAGAAATATGAATTTGGCTGTTGAATAAACATAATGCAAACATCTGAAATAATTAAAGAGAAAAAAAATCTGAAGTCTTTCATGCCTCCTCTGGTCTGTTTTTTTTTTTTTTGAGTTCTATTTCAGAACATAGACAGTCACACACAATGATTTTATTCTGGCTGAAAATACAAATGCTTATATTCCCTTCAGCAAAACTATACCTCTTTCCTGTTCAAACACCTAAAAGTTTTATTCTGTGTAGAAAAGACAAATGAAACCCACTAACTTAAATAAGAATTAATTATTAAAGCACTTAAATGATTAGGTGTTATTATTCTCTGGACCTAATGGAATATTCTAAGCATAGGGGGCTCTCACTTTTTTGGCCTTAACTTTCTCCAGTTTGCTCTTAGGCTGATTTTCCATACTATGAACTTTCCATGTCTTAGAATAAAAATATGGTTATTTAGAAAAGAAAAAAAAACACAAATGAAACACACACATTAAAATAATGTTTACAAATTCCATTCTTCATTCTGATTATTTAGCATAATGTATGACATTATATATTACCTGAGATTTATAGGTGCCTCTCCTTCTCAGAGACATTAATTTTATTTATCAAAAAATATTTTAAAGATTTTTTCCAATTCTGAAATTAATTTATATTAGCAGGAAAAATAATAAAGATATAAGTGAAAAAAAGTTTCCTTATTTTGCAACCCTTATTTAATTCCCCAAATTTTTAATATATTTCCTATTTATGATTGCTACAACTCAATCTTACACTTCATTCTTAAACTAGTATACTAAGTTAAAAGTATTTCAGAGAAGTATATGATCCATATGCTATTCTTAAAGCTAATTTTTGGGTCACACAAACAAAATCCTTCAGTGTCCCAGTGAGTCTTGCAATTTTTACAAGCTTTACAAGCTTGCACAAGTTCATATGGAATGTTTTATCCAACTAGCCTAAAGACCAAATACTTGCCAAAAAAGTCTCTATTTTCAAATCTCGCAGAATATGTCTCTCCAAATCAGGATTGAGTAATGATTCTAGAGACACAGGTTTTCCCATGCTTTTACCTCATCTCTTAGAGAGAGATGTTTCATGGTACGTTACCTTTTGGCAACTGTAGAGATATCTAGTATGAGACAAAATGATTTGGAAGCCCACCTTCCCCCTAGGATAATAACACAAGGGAAAAAAACCAAAGAACTTACTCAGTACTGAAAAATATATTAGTTAATTAGCATAGAAAAGGAATTGATTCACTGTTTGAGTTCAATATTGACAAATAGGACGAAGGGGAACCACAGCTGAGCTTAAATTTTGTAGCACTTTATGAAAAGCTACATTTCATAACCATTCCCTCTGAGAAACATTCCTGCCTTGGGAGCAATTTTCTGTGGATTCCTTTAACTAGCAGTGTGTACTAAAGAAAACAGAGTTCCTACTGAAAAAATATCCAGTACTAGATGACAAGTATCATAGTTCTGATATCAACACTGAGAAATGTCTGTGCTATCAGTTATACTTTTTTCCCCCTTCCGTTTAAGACTATGTAAATCCCAAATACCCTACAGTCTGATACAGAAATGCTCCTCTAGAATACTTAAACAGCTCTCTATGAAAATTGGTTCTTGTGGTTTAATGGCAGCACTTTGAGTGTTCAGTTTCAGCAGTGACAGACATTTGGTTTGAAAGAATCCTTAAGGAAGTAATAAACTACTGAATTCACACACAAATGCTAAAAATAAAGAAAATATATGGGGGAAAAAGAGAAAGAAATAACTATTTTTGACTCTACATATGCAATGTGCATCTGTTCTTAAAAACATATTCCTTTACTTGTCACCTAATATACTCAGTTTCATATCCAGTTCTATGAAAATAATTATTCCTATATTTTTATCTCTTTGAAGCCTTAAAGGGAGATGATTCTGATGAATTAAGAGGTGACTTACTCCTGATATTAACCTAAACTCTTAAACTGTATGGCCCTGCACTACTCTGTTTTGTGTGTACTAGATCCTGCCTAACACTAGTACTCCCAAGAACTGTTTTTTCATATTCCCACCTCAGAAGACCATTAGGAATTTTTTTAATAAAAAATCCAAAGGAGCTGGTGTGATTACTTTTGTAGTTCTTGATATCAAAGGCAATTCTGCGCAGAAATGATATATTTCTATAGCAGAAATATGTGCCACACAGAGTTCCTTCATATTCTGCATCAAAATACAGAAGAGGTTAATAACACCCTATTCTTGCTCCCTGAGTACATTTTCAACTAAATTTAATTTTAAAATTACTTTTTATAAAAGCTAAAAAGAAAGGGCATTCAGATTTGCAGTATTGTATAATACATCTAAGTAGGGGAAAACAGAACAGCAGAAGAGAAGAAACAAAAATTAGATACCATGAGACTGCATAATACTTGCAATAAATAGATAAAACTGTTTTAACTACCAACACAACACACTTTTCTTCAATAAAAGTACAGTAGCGTTTGTTTGAGAGTCATAGATTGATTTCTTTACTATCCTTTCCCTAGAGAGCTGTCAGAGATTGCTCTCATGATGTAGTATATTCCCTTGTCTTAAGCTCTGAATGTCAAGATTTGAGTGGAAAGMTGATTTTTGCCTTCTTCTTAGTTGACACACATTGCTGAAGGAGCTGTTCTCCACTGAATCACCAGTGTCCACCTCAGCACTTTCAGCCTCCAGGGCAAGCTTTTGGTATTAATCATAAATTGAATATGTGAAGAATAATAATTAAAGAGCAAACTGCAATTATGAGCAACATCCAAAGGGAGCAAAAAACATTGAATGTAGGCCCTAGGTTTCCTATTAGTGCATTTAGGATTAACCAGAAATGGTCTTGTTAAACTCAATTAAATAGTCAATTAGATGGATTTTTCCTATTAGACTAGGATGAGAGGCTTGACTTTTAGAAGTATACTGTTTGTTTCTTAACTATTACTGCGTACAGATTTCCTTTCCCTGGGAGACAGTTAAAAAAAGACAGAGAAAAAGGTTCCTTAGAACCTCTTTAGGGGGCTTTGGCTTTTTCTGTTTCTTTTGATCACCATTCCTCCTACACCCCAAAAGTAATTAGTGACATGTCAAATGTATATCTGCCTGAGAAACAGTGATATCCCCTTGTCGGTAGGGCTCCTAGCAATTAGGATCTCTTTTCTTCACCTACAGTTGTCTATTTTACTAAACTTGGATCACATGTTTGCTGTCACAATTTATAGTAGATATCAGTCTAGAAATAACTGGGTTTTTTGTATGTTTGATGAGTCAGGCTGAGCTATATTCTGATGTGTTTCTTCATGATATTTCCTATCCTGATTTTGTCAGCTGTTGCTAATGTGTGACAGCAAAATTAGATAGAATGAAGCAAAGTGCGTTTATTGCAGTACAAATGTTGTCACCTGTTAATACTTGACAGACCTTCCTGAGGCTGTTTTTGAACACTGCAGGAATATAAGTTCAAGTAAACTGAGAGAAAAACTTACAAATATTTTAGGTTTCCGTGCTGCAGTGCTAAAACCTGGTCTTCAACAGTTGTATAACTGCTGATTAAAATTTAATTAAAAATTCACTTTGGTTTTTAATTATTCTTCAGCTATGATTAAGTGAGTTCTGTGTCATGGATAAAGAGACTTGACATCTATGAACAGCTCTAAAGTGGTCAGCCAAAGAAATACAGATCTGGAGACAGACTAAATGCTTTTAGGGGTAAGAAGCAGAAAACAATCATGGCATTTAACACACAGAGAAAGTACTTACATGGTAAAATCAGATATAACTTGCAGGTCAGTTGAAAATACCCTGAGGCATAAAAGCAAATATATTAAAATAACCCCAAGCAGATTCTAATGTGAAGAAAGAAAATAAACTAAACATGGTATTCTTCCTTTTGAGTGTTGAATGCTGTCACCCTGCAACCACCATCAGACTGGTAACATGTACCTCTAGTCAAAAGAGCAATGGAAGGATAAGGATAAGCATGACACCAGCAAAAGGAGTAAGTACTAGGAATTTTGTGTGCTTAATAATTTTTGTGGTACAAGAACATAGCTCACCAGTTGTCATTATGGCCTCAGAGATTCAACTCGTGGAAGACTAATTTCCAATTAAAAACAGATTAAGATCGTAAAAAGCAGAAACCATAAAAACACCTTCTCCACCCAGCACCCACCATGGATTCATCCTCTTAGATTCATCTTTACTTCTTTTGTTCCCAACTGTATTAACTGTGGGAAGAATAAAAGGGAGGAATGTGGTTGTGGTCATGTTATGAAACACTTGATGTCTGTTGTTCGTTATTCCTCATACTGTACCTCTGCTTGAGATCCCCTGATAGTCCCGTAGACTGGATACAGTCCATGAAAGGTTCCAACATGGGTCCTTCCCACAGGCTGCAGTACTTCAGGAATTACTCCACCAYAGCATCTCTGATGGGCTTAATTTTGACCAGTAACTGGTCTATCTTGGAACCATCTTGAACTGGCTCTGTCTAACATGGTGACAGCTCCTGTATTCCTTTCCCAGAGGCCATCCCTGCAGAGCTCTTCCTCTCTCTGCTGCCAAAAATTKGCCATGCAAAGGCTCTGTAGAATACTGTCATAGCTTCAATGGGTCTGAAGCTCTACAGATAAATTTGGCCATAGCAAGAAACCCAATTTGGCTAGCCTAGTGCTTTAAAGAAGAGAAGTAAATCAAATCCCCAATGATAGGTTGAATCCAAACTCAAACAGGGGACCCCTGCCAATCCTATTCAACCCTAAATGCAGACATATCATTGGACAGTGAGCTAGACAGTGCTGAGACCCCAACCAATCAAATGCTCAAGGGTGAGAATTTTGAACCCCCTATAAAAATGGGTCCCCAACAATAAACTTCAGCTGTTGTCTCATGGCCTTCAGTGCATTCAGTTGTGTGCCTGTCTCCAAAACTATGACCTGAACATAACAGAACACTAGCAATAACTTCTGTTCTTTATATTTAATGTCTTTCCTTTCTGCCCATTAATAAGTCTGAGAGTAATAGGGTGTGGCATTTTTATCTAGAGGGCTTAGAATAGCATTTTGAGAAAATGTCAAAGTGTTATTTAGATGTTTGCATTTTAAGCATTTATTCAAATAAGCAAAAGTAAGAGGTCATTGAAATCTTGTTCTTAACATAAATTGAAATCCAAACTCACAACACACTACTATCATGTTTAACTAAAATTGTAGGTTATGTTTAGCTCAAGAGATCAGACTAGATGGTCTTGAATGTAAATGTTGGTTTTAAACTCTCTGTATTTAGAAGCTTCCCCCTTCATTGCATATCCTCTATATCCTCTGATAATATAGCTGCTGGCATAACAATAGTTATACCTCAAATTCATTAGAATTTCCCTTTCAGAAAGAATTAAAAAAAATCATCAGATGAAACTTAACTGCTTCTTGTTACTGTTCAAGAAATCATTTTCCTGGTTTACACTGAACGTCATGTCTCTTTCCCAGTAGTTTATTTTAATAATGTATTTTACAGGTAGGTAATCTCTTAATTTTATACTCCAAAAGTGGCTTCTTTGTTTGTTTGGTTGGTTGGTTTGGTTTTGTTTTAGGTTGTTTTTTGTTCTTTTTTTTAAACATCTTCGCTAATCCCATTCAATWTTCTCTACCCTGGAATAATCTTTCTTTTTTTCAAAAAGTTAATAGTTATCAGTATAGTAGGCGGTCAACAACTAATACCCTAGGCTAGCTGCAGAGACAAAAAATAAATACTTATGAGATGTAAAACTTAATTTCAAATGCTAGGTGCAGCTTGCTTTCTTCTTTTTCCCCTAGAAATTCTATTGTGTGTTATTCGTATCATAACTTTATTCAGTTTTATGTAGTGTGAAATCAATCTCTCTCATGATCTTCCTGAACAAACCGTATGCTCATTTTTAGCATATTTTTTAACATCTTTAAATTGATGGGAAGTTTTTAAAGGTAAATATTCTGATTAACAGGGACAAAGCTATTTTGACTATCTACTTCTTCCACTCTGCATTAAAATGTAATGATTGTTATTAAGGCTCATTAGATAATTCCATAATGTATAACTCATTTAAATGAAATATTGTAAAATGCACATATAATACAATCATAGAAAAAAATATTTTATCTATTTTTATCTTAATATATGAAAAACATAAAATCTGTTGCTGATAAAGCTATCAGATGCTAGTTTTAAACTCCATCTGACTTTTCAGAACCTGCTCTATACTCCAAAGTCCATTTTATCTTGATTTTTATTTTATATGTTTTGTGCAAGTGTGTAGATCACTTTATAGTGTTGTTTTGAGAAAGAAATGTTTTAAAAACCTTTTGAAGTTCTCTGCAATTTATGTTTCAAAAGTCGTAAGGGAAACTACCTTATGTCGTTCCTGCATCAGTAAGTGGACACTAAGTGGATCTGTGGGTAAGATTCTACCACTAATTAAATAGAAACTATGTTGACTTTCAAATTCCACAGAAAACAGAAAGAAAAATAATCACAGAAAAAGGATGATAATGAAGAAATAGTTTTGAACATCAGCTCAGTACTTCAGAAGGCAGAATAACATTGTAGCCCTTTCCTTAAATTACAGAAATTGTATACAAATTGTTTTACGTTCTTTGTTCTTGTTCAGTATTTCAAAAGTCACTCCCTCTGTTATGATTTTTCTGTATTAATTTTTTCATAATTGTATATCTTCAATTTTGAAAGAGCTACTGTAGATGGTTCAAGGATAACCATAGTCTGTATCAGTATGAATTATGCCTCTAATATTATTGAATGCCAGTTTCCTCTTGCACATTATTTTCCCACCAGCTCATTGTAACACCATAAGGCTTAGAAGAAAGAAAAGCTGAATTCTTTTTCTTGGCCATTTTCAATTGCTTGCTTCACAAAGAGGTTATATAATTTGAACTGGTTTTATCTTTTTTCTCCTCAAATTTCCTGGAAAGACACAATACGTTTTAAAAGGCTGTTACTATCCAGCTAAGAAGTATCTGACTTTTAGTGAAAGATGAGCTGATGCTTCAGTCAAGAAATTGTGACACACTTATATGCTTTCCAAAGTGCTTTGGTTTCTTTAGGTAAAAGTTAAACAGTGACATTTATTGTTATGTTTGTATTAATGTCATTAATAGTTTGTTCTTTTCATGAGTGCACCAATGTAAATACATATTTTTAACTTTTGGATTTTGATCTGTAACTGTCTTTTACTACAATCAGAGTAGAAGCTCATGAAAAGATGAAAAATGATGAGTAGTTATAGATAAAATGAAAGCAAAACAATCTGAAATAGCCTATTTTGAGAAAAAAAATGCCAACATGCTGTCTTATTTGTTATAACAAGACATCCATTTTCTTTGAATAAATACATTTCTAATTTGAAGCGGAGATCCATGAATCAGTCACTGTCAAAAGGGTGTTCCCTTTTCAGTTGTAGCAACTGAAAAGAGATAGATATAGCTATAGAGTATAGATGATAGATATAGATATATAGATGATAGATATGGATATGGATATACATACACATACACATATACATATACATATACATATACATACACATATACATATACATATACATATACATATACATATA
>CADDXX010000463.1:9874-99435 GCA_902810485.1 Alauda arvensis
CCCTTATTATCACAGAGCTAYTATTGATACCTTATGTGAATAATTCCATTTATGCTCCTGAAATAATGTTCAAYAGCTTTTTATTCCCAAACTCATAGSAAAAAACCCAACCTTATAGCTCTACAGCCCCCAAGAGATGTGTTTTATGGGATTTTCTCRTCTGTTAATATGACAACATGTTTCCCATTTTAAACTCTTTATTTTAAATTATTTGGCTCATGTTTCATTGCTTCTTTTCACATGGAGGCATCACTGGAATTTTGCTGATATAGCTGGAAATTAGTTTCTCTCCTGTACCAAAAATGATGGATACTTTCTTTACTTCTCACTGTCTTAGTGAAGCAGGTTCAAGGAAAAGTGCTGTTTGTAGACAACAGATGACAACAGGACATTTATTTTTAGGTTATTCATCAAAAAGGTAAGCTGTGAAAACAATTAGATTTTTAAAGTTTGTGTAAGTCAAGCATTTTGTTCAGCTATAAAAATGATCAAATGTTGTATGTGACAGGCAAAAATTCAATGGCCTACTTTCACAAAATGGGAAGGCAGATTTTTCCCAAGGACWTGTGTGAACTGGATAGTAAACAAAGCTATTGCTGCAGCCATATTGCTTGAAGTTAATACAATGAGGGTTAAAACTCAACTTGTGGTTCTGACAGAAAAGAAATGTTGGCTATTACAGGCTTGTTTCAGGCATGTGCATAATGCTACTTAAAGTTTTRTATATTCCCCAACACTTAGCAGACAGGAAAAGTGGGATTCCTGGATAGATAATGGGAAGTATGAAGCCAAAGAAACTCAGTTTCAAGAATGTAATTAAGACCCTGATACGAGGATTTCTACAGAATAGCTTTCATGAAGAGTAACACAGACATGCAGGTGCAATGGAAAACCACWTTTGCCAGATATTTTTAGAATTGTGGTGCTCTTACCTCCCTGTTCACACAGCTGTTGTGCTAAGGCATCCTTGAATATAACTTGGCCCCTATGAGTAGCTGTAGCCCTGTGAAAATAAAAAAGACAACAATAAATAATATAAACTTATTTGTTTATGTATATCTTTATGCATGACTAATCAAATCAGAAGTTCCATTCTGCTTTCTGTCCATGTTCTCCTTTTTGTACTCTTCTAACTTTATAGAATAATTTGCAGTGTTTGTTTTGTGCATAGCAAAAGAGAACTCCTAAATCAAAATGGCTGGGTTGRTAATAAAAATCACTGGCAGGTAATAAAGGATGTCTTTGACATMTATCTGTAACTGCATATAGACTTTCTGTATTTGAGGCCTCAAAAGTTTTGTCTAAAAAGTAATTAAATCCCATTAGTGACCCACAGCTAGAAGACCTGTAACATACCACAAAACCTGTCATTCTGTTTCCTCATTATCAGTAGGGACATGAAACAATGTGATTTGGTTTTCTCTTACAGAGCTCTCATGACAGTAAGCATTTTACTTTCTTTCCAGTTGCTCACTTAATTCCGGTTTTCCAAGTGAAGCACTTCACAACATCAGTTTTATCTCAGAGATTTCAAAACCTTTCAGTATTTACAAGTGCTTCAGTATTTGGAGTCTGATTTCTTTCAGCCAAAGTTCTTCCAATATCTGTCTAAACTCATGCACACTCCACATACATGTCCTTTAGCCTTTCTCTATTTAATATTAATGGCTCAGTATAGATCCATGTGAATTCCTTGAAACAGCCAGTTCAAGTCAGATGCTGAAAGCTGGTTTGTGGGTGCAGTTCCTCAGCCAGCTGTGTGCCCTCTCTAATGGATCATGCCTAGCTTGCTTATGAAATGTCAGAAAAGACCAGAAAGGAATGGTGTGAAAACAAAAGTCAAAATACATTCTATTTTTCTTGGCTACTAGGCCAGTTACCCTGAAAAGGAARAAGAATAAAAGTAACACATCTACTACTAAATTTTTCATAKACAGTGGATCCTCAGGGTAAAAYCCATCTTCAAACTGTCAGAGCACAAATAGGAGTAAATGAAAGCTTCTCTGGGATCTMCTTTGCTTTCTGTACATGTAGGAAAGCTCTAATTACACAAATGTGTGTGTCCTGAAATGCAAAACTRTGGTCACCTGATGCTCCTAGGGCTTTTAGACACTCTCTTCCTCTGCCTGAGGAAGGAGAGCTGTGTTGTCTTTTCCATCTTGGACTTTCAGAGGCAGATGTAAAGCTGGAGCCTTGCCTCACCTGGCAGKCAGAGTATTTTGGACACAGTCCAGGATCACAATTCCACACTCCCTGCCATGTGCCCCATTGAAACTATTTAAGGATTTTCAGTACTTTCATAAAATACAGCAGAACTTCATGCCTTAGTTCTATATTAGCATTTCTGTATCTGCTGACAAGACCAGTGACCATGCTAAGCACAGAGTAAAATAAAAACAAATACACAGTCCCAGCAAATAAAGGCAAGAGAGGTTTTAAGTTTCATTTAAAAATATGAATTAAAATATTTGTTAAAGCTCTGTTSTGATGAATATGCATGAAACTATGATTACTACATACATTTCTGCAATTTAACACATAGTTGAATTYAGTCATGCAAGTCAGAATTGGACCAAAAAATCTCCAAAATCAACCATGTGCCCAGATTTCTTTAAGAAGGACTGGATRTGGTGGCTTCCCCTGGCAGCTGAAATGGCAGGGCATCCCACAGCCAGCCTTGTGGCCAATGCTGCACCAACAGACACATTTTGCATGCGTGYTTCAGTGTGGGAATTTCATGCATTGAGCTTCCCTGGCTCAACACACAAGAAAAAGCCACACCTAAGATGCAGAAGGTGTTTTGTACAACAGTTCTATCCCCCAAGCTGTCAGGATGGMAGAGAGGACTCTTTGCAGACAGTGGGAAAGAAAACTTTTATTAGCAGTGGAGCAGGACTTCAGAGATGCTGTTCATGCATCAATTCAGAATGTACACAACAACAATGGCAAGCAGAGCATTCCTTTGTGAGGCAGARAAGAGCAAACCCTTGGAACACAGACCACATGCAGAGGAGAGCTTGATTATGTGTCTGGATGCAAACAAACACCAAATAATACCAATAACACCAAGCTCTGCACTGTTTACTGGATCTCTGCATGCGTGTGAGAAAAAGGGCACTTGGGCAGGGGGCCAGAAYCAGTTGAATGATGGGCATCTTTCTGTGTCTGTCATCCCTTGCTTGATAATGCAGACTAGGAGCCAATTATTGCTGTCCCATAGCAGGAGTGATCTGCACCCTGGGGACAGGAGTGCAGGGCAGGAGGGGCACTGCTTGCTGCAGCCTGTGCTCGCATCAGATTTGTCTTGCCATGGGCATAAGCAGCTTCAGAGACTTGTTAAGGGTGTTGCCACTGCCACTTTACCAGTATTATCTGCTCCAATTTCTCTGTATTTATGCTTTATTGATGGAGCAAATGAAATAATGCAGCACAATTATGCAGGAACTGAGCTACTTCTAGAAAGAAGTTCAAAATTTACCTTTTCTGTTTTGAACTTTCTTTGTTGGTGATGTTCCTGTCTGATAGGTGAGGTTCACAGAGCAGGATCATGAATTTGGATTATTTTCTTATAAAGACATGTAACATAACCAAACTCATTTCAATTCCTATATCCACACCCCAGTCTAAAAACTACATCATATTTATGATAATTATTAAAAAAATAATAATGGCAATGCCTGAAAGAGACTCTACTGAAGAAAGAAAATTGTTAACTCTGGGGTTTTGCTTTTGTGACATTATCTATATCTATATCTATATCTATATCTATATCTATATCTATATCTATATCTATATATATCTCCAGTAACTGATTGTTGTGCTTTTTTTAAAAGTTTCTATTCTGTCTTAAATGTAGTTAAATATTGGTTAGAGGAAGGGCACTTACTGACTACTTTTTGGTGTTCCTCCACACCAGTCTATAGTCCCACTCTGACACTGTCTGCTATCTATTCCCAGCTAAAGGGCAAGTGTCTAATCACATCTAATGTGTCAGTCAGCCAAAAGGTAAAATGCATGCTCCATATGTCCCCAGAGATAATTCCAAGTAGGAATTAATCTTTCCAAAGGGATGAGAAATAAAAGAAAAATGGGAGAGAACAGGTACATCCTGACATGGTAAGTGAGAGCTTTGAAAGAAAAACAACTTAGAGGTAATAAGGTTCCTCTTTATATTAACCTCACTCTTCCATTAGCCTAGATGTATTTGGGTGCTTGGGGCTATGCAAGAGGGGATGAACTACTTACAGAGGAATAAAGAGATCTGAACACAAACAGACCACATCAGGTGCTAAGGCTCACTGGCAGTTCAAGGCATTGTTAACCCCATCTTTCAATTACAGCAATTTTTAAAACCATTTTCCTTCCTAAACCTCTACTATTTGAGTTGAAATCAGATGCCAAGAGGGACTTCCAGATTTTCTGCCACTGAAAATAATAATAAAAAAAGGAAAAGAAAAAGGCTTGCTTGAACTATTTGTAATCCATGTCACCTGTGAAACAGGCTTGGAGTGCCACCCTGCTCAAGTGCCAACAAGCTGTRAAACACTTTGCAAGTGCAGTATTGCCAGCTCCTCTGAACACAGCCCCAGCAGCACCAATTTGTCTCCTGTGTGATGACACAAATCAKCCCAGGTGATCTGGGAGGAAGGAACCCAGAGACACTTCCACATGACAGAGAGTCCTCCCTSCTGGCTGCTGCTGACTGGATGCAGCAGGATGAGCTGTGCATCCAGGTACAGTAAAATACTTCATCTCATGATGCACCTAAAAGGGTTTTCYACTGGATCAAAGAAAAGGAGGTTATTTCTTACCTGTACTAGCAGAGTTTAATCTTGTGCCAGATACTTATGTTTAGTGGCTGCTTCTACTCAAGGAAATTCAGGGTGACATCCACAACACTGGCCCCAGGAAAATCAGTGAGTGACTATATGAAGCTGAGATTGGTCTTCCCCAATCCCACAGTGGTGCCCCCAAAATCAGGCCTGATGCCAGCAGTGACTGTGTTGCTTCCCCACCACTGCAGGGGACACAGTTGATGCTGGGCAAGGTATGAGCCTGGGCTGGAGCAGAAAATAATGCATACTCCATAACTGCTGTTGGCATTTTGTGTTGAAGTATCTCSTGGTTCACACTGGCTTCACATGGATTGCTAACATGCWCTTTTTAACAGGTTGCATTCTAAAGAGAGTGTTTTGGCTCAGGAGAGCACAGGCAGGGACTGASCCTTGTGTGCTGCCTCTGCTGCCTGGCTCTGCCAGCTCCATCTGTGGAAAGGACTCAGCCACACTGCCCAAAGGTGGATGGTTGCCCTCCTCATGCTAATAAATGGGTTGATTTTTAATGCATTGCAAAATTTGCATGATCCTCTCTGTAGGGTTGTCTTGTTTAACCCTACTTGTTTAACTGTCTTTAAAAATATATAGTCTCCTSCAWTACCACCTGATSAAGGGATCTCTGAATAAAGTAACTTGAAAGCATCATGGAGAAAAGTCTTTCTGGATCATGGGGCTGTGCTGTGCACAGCTCTTCATGGTGGGAGTGTGAACCATTTTCTTCCAGTGCCCTGCAAAGATGGTTTATTGATCGTTTACTGCGTGTGGCAGGAGGTGAGGTCAGGCTGGGGTACATTTTGGATTGYGTTTGGATTCCTACCAGGGCTGGAACCTTCAGTGACAACTTCTTCAAGAGCAGTCAGGGCAATGTGTTGAACCTGGGAGATGGTGCTGGTTCTGGTGCTGGGGCCAGCAGGGAAAATGCACAGAGCACTTGTGGCTGCTGATGCAGAAGGCACTTGGGTGGGAGGCTTCATCTACTGGTTAAATGCCTCCAGGTTGTTATTTCAGTTTTCACTTGACATGCAAGTTCAGTCTAATTAAAGCAGCAGAAATGAGATCTGTGTGYTCTAAAATACACAGTTTGACTCTGCTTTTCTCTCCCTGTCCCAATGGTTTCCTCAGTGAGATCTTACAGAGAAAGTCATCTGTCCTGACCATATTCAGCTGAAATTGTCAGGGAAATTTGGCAAGGAAGATGCAATTACTTATGTAGACATTTGTTCAGGAGACTGGAATTAGCACACTTGCTCTAAAAACCTCACTCAGAGGTGAAAATTCTTCAGGGGGAAAGAACWAAAATGGCCAGCAAAAGCCAGAGTGTGTGCTAGAGGGCAAAGAATTATCATTTCATTTGGGGCAACTGCCCTGAGCTGAAGTTTGTGGTTCACATGAATAGATTATGCTCATAACTTATTTCATGGGTGAGCCTTCACACAGGGTAAATGCAGGAGGAACAAATGTCACCTGGCTTTGTCTTTTGTCTCTGAATTTATGTCTGGGGACTGCACATGTGGGAAAAGTATTCAACTCTACCTAGAGGTTGATTAAARACTGATTTAATAAACATTTAAGGACTTCCTTTGCACATTATTTGAATTTAAAAAAACATTCTCAAATAGAAAATAATTGAGAAGGGCCTACAGAAATTTCATTCCAGTACCTGAAGGGAAGGATGGAGAGGGACTTCTTACAAGAGCAGTGGTGACAGGACAAGGGGGAATGACTTCAGACTGAAAGAGGGTAGGTTTAAAACAGACATTAGGGAAAAAAAATCTTTACTGTGGGRGTGGTGAAGCACTGGAAGAGGCAGGCCATTCTGTGATTCTRTTCTAGATTCTATAATTATAATCCACATTATAGAGGATGGATCCAAGACTACAACACTGGAAACAGAGGGGTGCACAGGCACCTCCAGCTCCTACACATTACAATTTATAAGAACCCTTTTCTGTTGTCCTAAAGAACACCAAACTTTTGTTTGGTTGCAAGGTGCATGTATAAAAGATGGATACAACATAACATATACCTCATAAAAGATGTAAAAAATAAGACTTAGCATTTTMAACTGTGTTTCTCTTCTGTCTCAGWGAATRAAAAGATGTAGGTTTTTAAAAATTCTGTCTAGTTTTATGTGACTGGAATGATTTCTTGCTAACTGAAAGCAGATTACAACAATACTTTCCTCTCAGCTACAGGAAATCCAACATTTTCATTAGTATTTTGCATTGTGTGATTATAAAGGAAAGCAAATTCTGTTTTTTCTGTACTTGAAATAAAGGGTTTTGCAGTGGCATCTGCCAAGCAGAGAGCTCCTATAAATAATTGAACAAGCATCCATTGTCTCTCTACTGACACAGTGCCAATAACTAGGTCCCTGTTTTCCACCTTTTTCAGTCTTTGGGAGAAGACTCTGTCCTTCTTTTAGGTTTTGCAATCTATTGTCCTTTATTATTTAGTGGAACATCGATTGGATGAATTTTAGGTTTTTAATGCATTGAATATTTATAGCTATTTAAAATCTATACTTAACCCTAAGCTAATGAATATATTGCATTTTTGTTGCTATAAAAAATACTGCTTTTCCTAAATTTTGCTTTTGTAGTCTTTTAAAAYCTATATTCAATGAAGATATTATTCAATCACCTAAATTATCCTTCAAAAACAAAACCTTTGTCTTTTCTGGTATGAAAAGAAGAAATGTTGCAGTTACCACAGATTTTAAAATTCGTGAAATCTCTAAATGAACGCTGTGGAATTAAGTAAATGGACTTGCAGTATGCTTCCACAATGACCTTTTTCTTTAAAAGAATGTACTCATCAAGTTTGGCAGTGCTGATCAACTGCAGGGAGCTCAGCAGAGGTACAAAGATGCTCTGGGCTGGAGCAKGTACTCTGTGAGGAGAAACTGAGGGAGCAGGGCTCATTCAGCCTGCAGAAGAGATGATTTTGGGGGGACATGGCAGCAGCCACCAAAGGAACTTGTGCAGTTCCTCTTCATCATGGCTGTGTTTTAAAASCAGACTGGGTTAAAGTCCTGAGCAACCTGGTCTGGCTCCCCTYTGAGCAGGATTTTGGACTAAAGACYTCCTGAGATCCCTTCCAGTCTGCATTTAACTGCAGAACCATCATTCTAAAGTTTTGTATACCTGGCAAAAGAAAAGAAATGAAAGCAAGGTTTGCATCTAATCAGATTAATCATCACTTGAGAACTGATTTTCACAGAACAAAAGRATTAACCAGTTCCTTATGTTTAAAACTTTGCATCAGTATCTGTGATATTGATTTTCCCTAACYATCAGTTTATGTCTGGATATCTCAGAGTATCCCACCAGAAGTGCCAAAGGTTTTACATGGTCTCAGAAAACCAGGAATTTAAAGGTAGTTGATGCTCTGGGGTTTTCTGATGTGGTAAGTTTTTAACTGGAAGCTCATAATAAATAACATACTCAGCTAACACAGTGAAAACTTTAAAAGATTTAAAATTAAAAAGAAAAATCTGAGACAGCATATGAGATGCTGGGATGAAAACAACATTAATTTTAAAAGATTCTAAATAATGGGACAAAGGATGATTTTAATGCCACCTTTTCAGTTCACTGTTCTCATACCATCTGTACTATCCATTCCCTAGTTAAGGTTTCTCCAGTCTGCTCTATCCTGATTTGGCTGCCCACTACTCCCAAAGGACATTGCCACCAGCTATGGATGAGCTGGACCACATAAAAATCTGGAACCCTTTGCTTTACAAYCCCCACAAAGRAATCTTCAAYAGCCAAATTAATTCTCTTTCTTAARAACAACTRATTTCAAYATTAATTACAGATMTATAACTGGTGCATCCACAATGTGCAAGTCAGTTTGCAAGAGAAGGATAAAACCTGCCTCTTTATTCTAATGCCAGAAAATAATACATTAAAGAATCCAAATTTCCACAGACTGCAGCCCACAGCACATGGGGCAGGTTTCCCTTCCTAAAGCTTCACCAAACTCTGAAATATTACACTCCCTGTCTAATGTTTTTTGCACTATTCTCACCAACCTAAATGTTTTCTGGACTGAAAAACAAATAAAACATGGTCATCTTTCACAGACTGATCAAAATCAAACTAAGAGAGAACCTGATGCAGTTGTTAGTGAAGAATTGTTATTCTTGCTGTGAATATGGTGAACCTCTGGAAAAAAAATGCAGGGTCACTAATCATACAAAGGACAGTTATTTCTCCTGCATGGTTTTTAATTTTCATCCAGATTTATGAGTTGGAAGAAAGCATATATCCCTGAAGACCATACTAGCCTACAAATAGAAATAGGCAGGTGAAATATTGCCTTAAGAGAGTAATTAATTCCATCAGCCACTGGAAAAAAAAAAAGAAAAATCAGTGAAGGATCACAGAACTCCAGACAAAAGAAGCAGGTGGAAYGGCATCATGTACACAGCATAAACTGGAGAGATGATGGTGCTCTCCTGGCAGGAGCTGGCTGTGCCAGAGAAGGGTAAGAGGTTATTTGGGGACCTTAGAGGTATTGAAGGCAAGAYTGAGTTGTAGTGTGAGGGCCCCTGGAACTACTGTGGTGCTACTGGGGTTTACTGTCCAAAGACATAGGAAACTTGGATTCAGGAGTCCTGCTGCTCACAGGACAGTTTGGCCTTTGTTTTACAGAGATGCCCTTTAGAGGGCTGTTTTAGGGGTGGAATTGAGAGACAATCAGTCATGTGGATGCATAAATCACATCCAGCCTTCCYCACGTCAACCAGGGAGTCAAATTTAAAAGAGAAAACTCTGTTCTCAGTGTCCTTCCACAACAAGTCCTGTCCTCCAGCCCTGCTTTCCAAACCAGCAACTTTTAGCTGCTCTTAGGGCTGAGCAAAGCCCCTGAGCTCCCCTTGCAGGGTGTCAGCAGTGGCTCAGCATCCCTTGGTGCTGTGGGTGGGAGCTCTGTGAGCCACAGCTGGGGGCAGGAGCCACCCTCTGCCCCTGCTGCCAGCTCCAGAATGGTTGAGTTCTGAGTAACAGGCAGTTTTTTCTTCCTCCATCCAGAAAACCATGGCCTGCCCAGAGACTCACTGTCACATCCCAGGGAAGATCATAAGAAGATCCAGTCTGGAAGGGACCTCGGGAGGTCTCCAGACCAACCTGCTGCTCAAAGCAGGGTCAGCTACACCAATAAAACAKAAACAGCTCTGCTGTACCTTCTACCACATCGCATAACAGCACATCAAGGCTCACAGCTTTGGTGTTTGTGAATGCTTTTGCTCAATAAAATAATAATAGGATTATCAAAATTACGTTAAACAAAATCTGAACTTCACCTTGAATTGGTCAGTCACTTGACAMAGGCATAAATACACTGAATTTACAACTCATTTGGACAGCAGCCTCCCATATAATATACTGTTCCAACAATAATGAGTTTCAATCCATGTTTCTCACTGGGAAACAATTCATGATTTGTCTTACTCAGAAACAAATTACCTGCTAAGCTACATTGCTATAATATCTCCTTTAGATATGGTGTGGATAATAATTCTTGAAACCCATTATTAAAAAAAGACATTGAAGTCTAAAACCTTTCTCTTAGAGTAAAGTAATAATGAAGAGATTTATAGCCCTAGCCTCAAAATAAACCAGAGTAGCAGAGAATCTAAGCAACAATGTAAGTACTTCCAGGATAGATGGTTGCTCTTGCTTTTTATTACTGACTAATTTTTCCTGAGCACAGATTTGTTTTCAGAAGTCGCTGGCAGAATGAGCACAACATAAGAATGAATCTTTGTAGGAAAATATCCTGTTGATGCTCTGAGATTCTTTAGCACCAACACTGGATTCCCTATGTCCTTGGTGAACAAAAAAATGGCAATACTGGGTTAAACACAACCAGACTTCAATTCTTCATTTATTTGCTAATGACAGCTTCCTATCAAAATTAATACATTGGGAATTCAGTTCAGTAAAGTTGCCAGGAAGGTGAACTTTTTCAAATACACACAAATAATTATTGCTTTTTTTACAAGAAATATTGCTTGGGAGCTCAAATTCCCCTGTCTGGAATCCCAAATTCCAAGCACTACAGATGAAGGCATTCATCGGAGACTTGCACATCTGCTGCTGTACACAACAGAGTGGTGCTAGAAATTAGAGAAATTCAGCTGTAATTTGTGTAGCTAAGAAGTTTATGGTTGATTAATAAAACATCAAACTCAAGCTAACACTTAACGATAAAAGAGGATCTCTTCTCATAACTGGTATTCTAATGGGGTTTCCAGAAGTATACAGTTTTTAAGATTTGGTGAAAATACTGCATCAAGTAAACAAAAACAAAAAATATGAGTTTGTTCTTGCTAATCTCTTCTCTTCAACTGAGGAACTTTGGGTAGTAGGTCCACTGTTGCATTTAGTCCAGTTCCCTCTGCCCTTATGGAAGGGACACTTCCCATGAGCTGCCTGGGATAAATTCACAAGTGTCGGGATAAATTGAACAGGTTTTCTAAGACCTTGGTTTTCTGAGCACTCTCTTTGTCAAAAATATCCAAAATATTGGCTCCAGACAGAGTTCCCTGGAATGGGAAGCAGTGACATCCCATATGTGACATAAATCTTCCCACTGCAATCTAAGTAAAACTGACCAGACTAAGGATGAATTCATAGCATGAAAACAGTACTAGATTTCATGAAAAGTTACATAAAGGTACTACAAGTGTAATTAGCAACTTCCTGTTTTGAATGAYCATCAGGTATCTGTTGATCTCTGGGAAAAAAAAAGAAAAAATCCCACGTCTGTACAGAGAATGGCTGAAATCTTGAAAAACTACAATGGAAAAACAATATAACATAAGCTACAAGGTACCTTGTTGCTATAAATGGGGTGGGTGTAGCAGTGAGTCAAAAGAATTGAAGCAAGACCTGTCAGAGGGATGGAACAAATAGCAGTAAACTGTTGGCTGGTAAAGGTGTGTGGATGACAGAGATACAATCATAAATTTAGAAGAAAATAAGACATCTCCAAGAACAGCATCTCAAACAATGCAGTAAAGATAGCAGCACTCACTGTGCTGTACCACTCATTTGGCAAAGGCTGAGAAAACAGGCAGACTTCACCCCCTGGCAAAGATAACTCCATGTTATTTCTGTACAAAGACTTTTAAAAACAGTATATTGCAAACAGCAAATAAAATGTTTTAAATACAGTTAGTGATGGGTGGCTTTTAGCTTCCAGATGGATCCATTTCTGAGGATCCCTCAATCAAACAGCTCACAGTRAGTCTGGACTCCTTGCATGAAATTGCTGCCTTTAAAAAAAAAATTATATATTTTTAACATTTTTTAATTTTATTGACCTGAAGTCAATCCCTTGCATTTAAACTAGAGATTTGGTTTTATGCATTGATAATACTCTGTGGAGACATGTTAACATTTTAACTTTAGAATTTCAATGGTCTATTTATTTTTATGTCTCAATATGTATTACACTTGACCATTGTTCTGGCTGTATTATTGACTTTATAATCCCTAAACTAAGACAAATAGAAAACATTATAAATATTTTAGATTCTTTTAGTAAGCCAGAACATGAGCCTTTTCTGAGTTTYCATTCACAAATCTTTTGATCTGTGCTTACCACAAAAATTTACATGTTGTCTTGCTGCAAAGAAATACCTTCCTTTTTTGCAGCTGTCAGTAATGTTGTGGAAAATTATTCTTCAATACTTCCCATGCTGATACTTGGTCTTTTGAGGGATTTATAATGCTAGAGAACTTTGACTTGTTGGCTTTAGGAAGTCAGAATGAAACCACTTCTTTTTCCYGGGCTATTTTATATGCTTCATTATGCACAACAAAATGCATTAAATTTCAGAAAAGCTTTACTTTTCAAATGCTCAGATTTGTCCTGTTGAATGGGATTTTAAACGAACCACACCAACATTTCTTAATAGTCTCTTTAAAATGGTTTGAAATGGTCTCTTACACATGGTTTGAAAAAACATTTATACCAATATAATTCTGAAAATCATACCAATATAGTAACTTCTAAACTTGCGTCAAAATAAATGAGAGAATGCCATTTCAATTTTTGGGAACATACTTAAAAAAGATCCTGTTTAAAACCTTTCCTGTGCTCAGGAATCCGTGTCTGCATTCCTGGTGTCAGGTATGCTGAATGATGCTGCTCCATCACTTCAAGACAAGTGTAGATTTATTGGGCACTGGTTTAACTTTGTATTTTCATGTGCCCCTCCATGCAGCAGGAGTGTGTGCACAGTCATTCCACACCTGAAGTRAGGAGAAGTGATTTCTAAGCCAGAGAAAGCTCATCACTTGCACCCACACTGGTTCCATCTTTCTCTTGGTCTCCCAAATCCATCCCCTCCTGGCTGAGGAGGAGTTTTGCTAAAACACATGCTCAGCTGGAGCTTCTTGCCAAGCCTGAGCTTCCTCAAATTCTTCTCCATTTGTATTTAATAATCTWTCCCAGTATAGTCCTCTATATTCARACATCCAAGATAATAATATTAAAGACAGCTAAGTTTTGTCAACTTTCATTGGAATGAACCTAAAAGTTCAGAAATAATTATGCAGGGAGAAAGAGGGATGGACAAGCAGCATTTTCATTCCAGAAGTACATCCTATGCTACATTAAATTGAATCTCCCTGCATGTTTTGTCTTTCTGTCTTTAACTGACACAGGCACCTTTTAATGCTGGTGACAGAAAATTTTAATATCAGTGACTGGAAGCTGGACAGYTGCCCAGGAAATGGATCTGTACAGTGTCACCACATACAGCAGTTACTCCTTTTAGAACAGCACCCTCCTAACCAAAGGACACACAACATAATGAAGAAAAATTACCCCAGTCACTGTTATTTCAGAAGAACAAGTAAATGAAACGAGCTTGCAGTTAATTCTTGCACCATTAACCTCTGATCCTGAATGAGCTCTGTGCTCTTGACCACATTAATGACAGTAAGTAGGTACTTGGCAGCTGAGCACACTWTTGGGTAAAACAAAAATTTGGGTAAAACACTAATGAGAATTTCTAMTTTTCACACAGAGATGCCTTTTGTTATAGAACTGTATCTAGGTTTTGTTTACAAACAGAATAGAATTATCCATTGCAAGTGTCCTGTTCCAACTTATTTTTAAGTGAAATTWAAAAAATCCCAACAATCTCTTTCAGCTTTATGTAAAAAACTTCATCATATATTTCAATTGACTTTTTACTTTTGTTCTAACAAATGTTAGAWAATAGTAATGAAAGGGCACACAGGATATGGCATGAAAGCTGGGACAAAATGCCCTGAAGTCTAATTTYTCTCTCCTTCTCCAGAGATACGTTATTTGTTTTACTATCCTTTGTTTCCACTGAAAACAAATGTTTAAAATACTGAACAAAAAGAATTCCTTCATTTTCACAAAATTTTTTTCTAGTTTTGATTTATGTGTAAACATAAGTACTCTTCCATGAATGCAATTGCTTCCAGCCATTTAAAATACGTGATGACTATTTTGTTAACTCCAAGAAGTATCAAAGAGAACATGTCCTGCTTCTTGCAGTGGAGTGATGAGAAAACTTCTAGCAAATGACAGCCCTAGTTCCTGCACAATTCACACTTCCACTGAGCTGCATCCCAATCACAGAGATTTAAATCTTCTTGTTTCAAAATTGCAATTATATTATTATATCATTCAATATAATATATATATCATATTGAATGATACTGTCAAGAGTTCATATGAAATTGGAGTAATATGTATGGAGTAAAAGTGCATTTTCAAGTCAGTGCCAATCCTGAATTTAGGCTTTGTAAGAGTAATTTTTTTACGAAAGGGAAAATAAATATTTACATAAAATTTATAAAAAAGTAAACAGGTAGTAGTAGTTAAATATTCTGACAGGTTTTTCAATGCTCTGGRTTATAATCTACTAATTCAAGAGAAATTGAAGGAGTTAAGAAAAGAAAGACTAAAATAAAAGTGTATTTCTATTCCTGCTTAGGAGTAAAAGTAACAGTTAGAAATACTACAAAATATTGGATTTTTAAAGTGTAATTTATATAGCTAACAATTGTATTTATTGCAGAGAATAGGCAAGACTTGTCTTTAAATTTATAGATTCCCTTAAGAATAGTTTTAAGTATATTCATGTAAATATATTCCTTTTTGGCTTGTGGTAAAAATAATGATAACATTTGCAGCCAAATATATAAAACCAGAAATGTTATTCACWTGACAAACTGCAGTGTATTGCTATCTATTATTCTCACAGAGAACATAAGGGCATATAGAGAGGGTCTGAAATGCAATCAGAAGAGGTATTGTAAAGCATATTTTTGACACCATCTAGCCCAGCCTACACTTAAATGAGAGATTGGTGCCTCTTATGAATTAAACATAATTCTTGATTTATGTTCTGTTACCCTTGTATCAAAACCCATAGTTCCAGAGCAATGTCACTGTGAATTCATTTAATGATATTGATGATACACCTAACGCAGGGAATACAAAGTAACAAGCAGTGCAGAGTGTGGCTTTATAAATCACTCCTACAGAGCACTAGGCAATAAATAACAAGCCATTAATTCACTCTAAATTATGCTAAAACATGAAAACTACTTGTGCAGCAAATTATGAATACCTGCCATTTCTAGTAAAAATGTGAAACTTCTGACCAAGAAATTTTATCAAACCACGACGTACATTTCAGACTTCAGATTAAGTGGGTTTGAATTTAARGGAATTTAAAGACCTCTTTCCTTTAAAACAAGACACAGATTGCAAAAACAACATAGCAGTTAAGTCATCCTCAAGGCAGCCCAAGAACCCAGTGTCTCAAACTGCTTCCAGCTCCTGCATTTCATCCGTGTGATTCCCAAACTCCTGACTGCACAGCCAACTCTCCCAACAAAGATCAGGGTTGCTGCAGCTCTTCAGCTTAGTATGAAGCACCAGGTCCTGAGAGTTCTTGCTCTGTGAGTTATCAGTAYCACATGGGAAGCTCTCATGTCCTGTGTGTACACCAATAGTCACACTACCCACACAACACCTTCCCATGCATGGGACTTAAACCACCATCATCTTGTACAGCTGAGATTAGCAAACATTTTCCTTGAGAAAATCGAAATTGGAGGGCAATTAATGATTAATTTAAGAGTTATGGTTGAGAGTCTTTGGCAGAGAAACCAGAGAATTTTTTTCTTATGATCTATTTTGTGGTATTTCAGGAAATTATGTTTCAAGTGTTGGTTTTTCTGCAGTTACTCAGCATGAATTGAGTGTCTTTTTGTCTGTGTCTAAGAAATGGTAAAGCAACCTCCAATTATACTTACTGGTTGAAAGTTTTGGAATCCTTTAGAGACCCAAATTTGTGTGGTCTACAATTCAYAGGGTAACAAGTGTAGAGCTGGATTATCACCCTCTTGTCATGAGCAATGCCATGGATGTAACAGCCACAAAAGTAGTTTGATTCCATGGGAATCATCTCTGTCCCTCCTTATTGGATCTGCTAAGGGCTACAAGGGACACGATGAGAGAAAAGTAATTGTGCTAAAAAGAGTAAGACTGTAAATGTAAGAAATCTGGTTAATGGACCATGCACTGACTGTGCTGACTGAAACACCAATCTTTCAGGATACTTAGCCTGGCTAGTCGAAAAACAGGGGAAAAAAGTAGTCTGACAATTTTTATGCTACTGAAYTTAGGGTGGTTGTTTTATTCCTCTATTAATCTATTAACAAAAAGGGCAAATTMTCCTATTAAAAATGACAGTGAGAAAGGCTGAGGCTGAGTGCAGGAGATGGACACTGTCCCTATCTCATATAAATGAAGATAAAACCTTTTCATGATCACTTTTTACATTAGTTACCCAACAGTGCTTAAGTAAAAGAAATAAAATTGCTTAAATTATTATGACAATGTCAAGCCTTGGTTTGGGCTTCCCCAAACTGTTTTGGCTCCTCTGTCTCTGCAAACTGTAATCTCCAGTACTGAGTCACCTCCCCACCTGACATTTTGATAGTGGAAGTTTGAAGATTGCCACAGGCATGGACATGCCACTAAAACCAAACCAAACAGCTCTGTATGAATAACAAAGTTGTGTCTCAAGGGTTTTTACTTTTCCCAGATTTCTGTAGGCAAGGTGCTGACTTTCTGCATGAAGTCTTCCCCAGGCCTGGCTTAACCTGCACCCCTACAAGCTTTGCTGTCTCATCAAAATCTCACTGCCCTTCTCTATTTCCCAGACTGYATTTTTGTATCCCCACCCATTTCTGTGTTTCCCAAAATAATCTTAAAAGTATGCCAATGAGAAACACAGTAAACAGTTCTTTCTAACTGTTTCATCTGGAATTATATCTCCCATTTTAACTTTTCCTTTGAAAAGAAACCACTTAGTCTAACACATTGTTTCAATGGCAGTTTTAGAATAAAAATGTAATTATACTCTGCATATATGAACCTCAACGCTAAAATTTAGCTTCATCTATCCATAACTGTGCTTCAGTTGCTGGGAGACCAAAAATTATGCTAYTCACTGTCTTTCTCTTGCTTTATATTTCAACAGCCTCCAACATCTCTTTGAATACTAACAGCTGCATAGTACTTTTGCTGTTTAATTTGTTTCAGTGATTGTGTGAGCAGATTGAGGTCAGTATAATGCCCTCGAAATTCCTAGTGGCACTTCTGTTATGGACATTAAATCTGAGATGCCCATAGCCCAGACTTTTCTACATAAAAATACACTGACTCTGACCCAGTTATCCAGGTTTGGCCTGGTTATTCTATTAAAAGATGTTTCAAAGGAAAACATAGGCAGAAACTTATATATTGCAAACATTAGACACAGGCAAAGCATCAGGATGCCAGTCTGTAGAGACCAGGCTCCACTGTGAAATTCATCAAAATAAAGTTGTAAAGTATAAATACAGACTTTCTATATGGACAATGACAGCCCAAGCCATTACTGGTCTTCTAGCTACCATCTCAGCTGTATTTCCTAATTGTCACAAAACCCTGGAATTATGTCTGCCAGCAGCAAAAGTTACACWWCTCATATTTTGCCTTAGTAATAAATAACCAACTAATAATAACCAGCAATAACAGCAATAACTCTGCAGCTGAAGACAGCTATTCTTAATTTGATATTATTTTGCTAGAATTGCTGCTGATTTTGCCCATGCATACCCTCTGAATCCATAACTCCATCCATGCAGCAGGCAGTCAGCTCTGGGGGGTGCATTGTCTGGGTGTGCTGCCCAGCCCTGGCTGGAAGTGCTCTRGTCTTTGGCAAGTGCTCACTGACAGTGAATCTGCAGGAATGCACTGACATGAAAGGTATTATTACATTGCTATTTGTTATGCTAATTTTGTTAAGGGCCTGTCGGAATTTCATTATAAACCATATTTTCAAGGAGCTCATAAATCAACCATGAAATGTATTCTGTGCTCACCCTTTCACAGACTGAATAAGACCCAATGACTTGATTTTGCCAATTTAAAGGAAAAAAAAAAGAGAGAGAGAGAGAGAGAAAGAAAGCGGGTTTATTAAAATTCTATTTATTAATTTATCAAACATAACTTGAAAATTTAAAGATACTATTAAAGCACTGCTGAACAGAGCAYTGCAAAGCTTCCAGCACATGCAAACACTGAGCTTCACTTACTCGATGATTTTGTTATTGTCTGAAAATCTAATTAAACTCATGAAAACTTAATAAACTTGACTAATATCCCTGTTTTGGCTGAGGTTTGTATCTCTCCCTTTCTCCTTGTCACTGGGTGTTCAGTGCTCCTGAACCTTCCAGCTTCACACAAAAAGCTCCATGCAGCTGAGAGCCCCAAGGTGCTGCAGCCTTTGGGGATCCAGGGCATGCACAGCTCCAGGATGGGCTCTCAGGTCAGAGGGACCATTGGCTGCTCTGTCCTGGCTTTGGCACTCCCTGCCAGCTCCAGCTGGGAATAAGCATTCCAAGTCACATTCTGCAACAGAAAATCCCTGCTGCCAAAAGTGAGACAAAAACCCAGCCTTGAAATCCAGCTTGRCTACCTGTGAGCTCCATCGACATCAAAAGGAGGGAGTTGCTGATGCAAATTAATTACTGTTACCAAATTAAACTACTGCAACTAAACTGCCTTCACTGRCCACTGTAATGGCCATCCAACAGCCATCTGTATCACATTGCACAAAATCAGTCAGCCTCAGAAGTACTTGCTTATGATTTTTTRAATTTATTTTTTATTTCTTCTCCTAGTCCACAGTGCCTGYAGCCAAAAGTATTTCAGAGCTCTGAACAGTCACAACCAGCAAWCCTAGCTACTAGTTAGATGCCAGTGGGTTACAAATCAACAACAGAAATATCTAAACAAATACAAGTAAACATTCCTGACATATCCTGAACACTAACAAGAGTGAGATCTATTTTATTTTTGTTTTGTTCAGCAAACACATACTAAAAATTTTTAACCACAAATTGTCCTCCTGTGAGATGCTTTGTTTTTGTAAACATAAAAAATTTTGCTAAGCATTAAAAGATCARTCCTTAAAAGCTTAACAACAAAAAAGGCCAAGTGCAATCCACATACACTGAAACTAATTACTTTTATGAAAATCTACTTATCCACCACATAAGTCTGGCAACCTAATACATGAATTCCCAGGGTCTTAGTGTCTGCAGGGTTGTGCCATATGGCAATGCAAAGTTAGATTTGATTTCAGTAGCACAATGGTCATGTCTTTAAAGGCACAAACGTGTASTAATACATGAGGAATTAAATAATTTTTAGAAMTTTAAATAATTAAATAATTCACATKTTTTGAAGYATGACTCATGGAGACCWTAGTGCTCTGCCAGGATTATGAAATTTTTCACTATTGATGGGGATGTTGCTGCCACATGAGAGCTAAGAATGAACCTCATAGGAAGGCAAAAACACTTGACAGGGATGTTCTGTGCAATGTTGGAGAAGGGTTGAAAAAACAACAAAAAAAGATGAACTGTTATGTCAGAGAAAATGTCAACAAGGAGAAATATTTGTGAGACTAAATTTCATATTTCCTAATAAAAGACAATGAAATCATTGCAGAGGCTAGAAGAAATGTGATGTATCTTTGATGTACTTCAGAACAAAGACAGTGTAATCATGGATTCCAGATCTGCTTGCTCTCCCCACCATGAGAAGTAAAGCTGACATTCCTCATCCATCAGTGTAGACAATGGCTCACAGTGATAAACTACTGGTTTCCAGTCAAGGGACACTTCATGTGGCTTTGAAAGACAGAGGAGGATTGGAACACCATGTGCTCCCCTTCCCATGCAATCCAAGATGCAGATCTCTTCTGGTGGAAGAGTCAGGAGCCACCACAGTGCAGTTGTTGCCTSCAGTCCAGATGGGCAGAGACCTCCCAGCAGTTACAGACACAGACAGGTTAAACAGGAGAGAGATGTGAGCTGCAGACCCCAGCTGACAACAGCAACTCAAGACAGAGAGCTGTCTTTTCCAACCCTTTACTCACCTGAGTCATGATGCTGAGAACAATGAGAAAAGAAGTTCTCTAACACGTTAAAAGCTCCACAGAATAAGAAACCCAGTGCTCAAAGCCATTGGGAGAGAGACTGTTCTTAAGAAATCACATTTCATCGTGTTAAGTAACAGCAGAGCTCCAGCCTTTTGGAATGTTTTTTGAAGCAAAAAAGACAACAATTTGCACATAAATAATTAGAATGATGACCTAATTGCYCATTCTATTTAAAACACAAAGTTCTGGAGATCCACAAAGCAGTGCCAGCTCCAAGAGCAAAGAACAGTAGCTCCAAAGCTGGACACTTCACCCGAAGGAAAGGTCAGCTCTCCCTGGCAAGCAGGAAAATATCTGAACAGATTTCATGGCTCCTGGCAAGGTAAAGTGTCACAGCTGAAATGTCTGCCCTTGCAGAAATCAYAGTTGAAATTTTACATGACTTTCAGCAGGATTCAAGGGCTGCAAGGGGATCTGGTGTAGGGCACGTGGGAGAGCAGCCGAGGACGCCCAGCTCTACATTCACATGGGTGCCTCACTGGAAGTTTCCCAGGCACAGGGATTCAGGCACGTGCAGTTTTCACAGTTGTTTAAGGAAGAGGGTCTCTCCCAAAATCACAGAAGGGGCACCAGGAACTGACCAGCCATGCTCCCATGTGCCTATGTGTCCTGGATCCAGGACCAAGAAAAGTGCCCTCAGTCACTTCACTAAGCCATATATATTCATCATGCTTTTCTCCAACTTGTCAGTAATAAACCAAAAGGCAAAGCATTAACCTGGAAACAGCTGATATTGACTCAAGTTCCCAGCTTGGTCCAAGGTATGCCCAAGGATCTCCCCTCATAGAACAGGGTTTTCCCCATTTTTGTTTGAGCTAAAATCTTCCATTAAACCCTGGCACCACATAGCTTCTTACAGCCAGAGGAAGGAGTCAGAAAAAGAAACCCCAAATAACAACCATGAAAAGCCTAGAAGATAGAAAAGGGATCTAATATTTAATCCTTAATCCTTCCATGGGACAAGAGGCCATGTGTCTCTGTGTCCTACCATGTTGTACAACAGAGGGCTGAGCTCCCTCTCCTCCTAACCCAGAYTGSCTCCAGGGAAAACCACCTACAATAYTTCAGCTTTCTCCATCCACTTCYTAAAGCTCACATTGTGAGACTGAAYGAGCATACCCACAGCCCAGACAGAGCAGGTGCCACCACTTCTGCCAGATTGAACCCTGCAGATGCAGCTCAGGTATCTCTGAGCCACAGTCAGCAGCACATCATGCCTGGGTTTATAAACTTAGCCTAAATAGCAGCAGAGACCAAGTTTGGAGTAAGTTGGAAAACATGAAGAAGAGACACATGTGATGACTGTTACCTGCCAAGCCCCTCCTGAGGCTGGATGCTGCAGGAGTAGCTGATTGTTTTCATTGGCTATGCTGTGAAATAGCCATACCACCTTCCTCCAGACCAGGGAAGTACTGACCATTTAACATTCTTCTAAGATTTAGTTGTGCTTCACTGAAGACATAGAGTTACTATAAAATTAGCAAACTGAACAATCCCTAATGTTAGTTGACTTTATTTGTAAWGGATAAGCATTGCTTTCACTCGAATGTTTTATGAGAATAAACCTTTCTAATAATTGTACAAAATCAAAGAGGAAGATATGGCCCTCTGTTTTAAATATACCTCACATAGTTTTTGGCATGTTTGGTTTGTTGCTGTTGTTTTGTTTTTAAAGTTCAGCATCTTCTATAGATGTAATTTTCCCTTTTCATTTTGGCAATTTTCCAAATTCTAAGGAAGTTTCCCAGTACTTCACATGCTGTCACAGCATCTACAAGCCATCTTTACAGCTCTGCCATCCTATTTTGTKTAAAGAAAAACTTTTAGCTCATCATTGCAGCAGCTGCTAATGAAGATCTTTAGGCTTTCTTCTAATTGATGAAGAGAGAATGACAAATATTTTAAGTATCCATTAAACTGTGCTAAATCAATGGTGATTTACCCAGAATTTCTATAGGAAATAACAGCACATCCACTTTAATATCAAGTGAGTTAATTGWGATCAATGATACTACAGCAGAAGGCAAATGAATTCTTAATGACAAGAAACTTCACATGTAATAAAAAATAGAAGCTAACAAGAAACCTCTTTGCTGCATTTTCCACATTACATCATTAGTAACTACTGTACTGAACAAATTAAAAGGGAAATAGGAATGTTTTAAAGCTTTCTATAGATCAATCATTTTTTACAAAACAACAAGATAAGGGGGAAAAAAGGGTAAGCTTTTCTATCATTCTTTTTTTTACATACATATATTTTGGAAATTTATTTTAACAGGTACTAGATTAATTTAAAAGGTATCATAAAAGAATTCAGGGTTATTTTTTAGCCACTGAATACAAGACTGGGGTCTCTATGGGTGTCCTTGTCTCACTTTTACAACCTCTTTTGTTTGACTTGTAGGTTTTAATGTGCATCATAACACCTCTCATCCAGCAGTAAGAAATTCTCTGGGGAACACTTGCAGAAAATAGGACATTGAGTCCATAATTAAAGTAATCTCTTCCCAGGCAGATGCTTCAGTTGGCTCTGTTATCACATATTACAAAAGGCATCTTGAGGCCTATAAAATGTGTGGCAAATGGCTTTGGAGATGAGAAACAGCAATTTTTCATCTAATTTTGATCCATAGACATGTAAGTACTGTATTGCCACTTCTTGGTACGAAGCCAAATAACTATTGTGGTTGTTGAAATAAGCTTGGCAGTAACCAAAATTAAAGAGTACTCCAGCTTTTATCATCAGTCAGGAAAGCCTTTTTCCAGCCATCTTTGCACTTAGCAAATAAGCATGCCATCTCAAATATGGGAGTTAATGCCTACATCTGGATTTAGAAGAAAGGCTTTATGCAGCTTAACTCACCACACATATTCTCCCTCTGTTTGTGTGTTAAAGCCATCGTTCAAATCATGGCCCTGACATCTTCACTGCTCTGCCAAACTGTCTGTGATACTGACTGGGGCTGTTTCTACCGTTTATTTTTTGTATTTTGGGATGTTTAGGACATTGCTCCTCGAATGTGTAAGCAGGTTCTGCAAAGCAATTTGTTCATATCAGTTATCATCCTCTGCACAAACACCAATGGTGATAGGAGCTGGCTGAATTTGTGGAGCGTGTTTTTAGTTCCTGGCTGCAGCAATGTGCTCAATCTGAGCAAAATCTAACCTCAGACTACTGAAGTACTGAAAATAAAGGCAGAGAATTACTTTCTTCCATTATTCCTTTCACCAAAATCGTTATTTTAAACTCTTCTCTATTTGGGTGGGAAATCACAGAGATTGCTGGAGAGCTTCTWATTCTTTAAGACTTGAAAAATGCATTTTTCACAGAAAATGGCTCAAGTGATTGTACATTACTACTGGAGCTAAACAGCTTATGTTGATCTAAGAGGGATGTTTGGAAGGTTATAAGAGAAAATACATTTCTAGCAAGAAATAAAAAGATTCAAGCCACTCCAAAACAATAAACAACAYCATCAACCTTAAAGCATAATGTTACAGTGCCATTAAATCTGTAAAATATGTAATGAAAACAGCCATTAATCACCAACAAGAGCCAAAAAACAGTATGTGAAATATTTCAATAATATGCTTTTAAATAAACATTATTTATTTGTATTTGAATTATTTGAATATATTTKTATTTGAATTAGTATTATTTGAATTGGTGTAGCATCTACAAGTCTTCTTCTAGGTGGTAACTCTACTGTTCCACAGAGTTCATTCTGTCAGATAAACTCAGGTCATGGWCATTCTGAATACCCAAAATCAAATTTTCCCAGCAGGAGGGCAGCAAAAGCTGATCAAATGCTTTTGTTATCTTCAAGTTTAGGCATTCTTTCTTTTTTGTTTTTAAACTTCTGCTAGAACTCACCATGAGACCATTGTTATACAGAAAAAGGGAGAATTTCTTCCTTGCTGAATATTACTTCATGYCTACATAATATTTTGTAGATCACTCTATTAAAGTTCCTCCAAACAAACAAGGTGAGAAAAGTAAGTTAATTTGTGKGAACTGAGAATATGGTCAGAACATCCTTACATGTCCTTGCCTGTGCACACAAGCAAAGCAAAATTAAAAAAAATAAAGTGAAGGCATGAATTTTAAAAAATTTGAAAAGAGTTGTCTGTGCCTTTGATGACAGCATGAATCCTGATGGCTCTGCTGGATCAAGAGCAGTGCTCAGCACCCTGCAGGATCAAGTTCTTCACCAAATCTTTTAGAATAGTCCCTTGCAAGAAGTCAAGGACTTCCCAAAAACAAGACAATACAAATTGACTCCTGCTCTTTCATGCACTGGACATTTTATCTGCTTAAGAGATGGCATGGAAATGATCAGGCTCTATCAGTCCACCAGGAGATATTCCAGAGTTTCCAGGGGCCTTCATGCAAACATGGCATTTTGTTGTACAGGCTCGTCTGCAGTACTGAAATTTATCTTCCTAAAACATCTTTTACAATTGTCATCTGCCTTTTCCTGCACTGGTGTTCTATGCACTGTATGTCTTCCTGTAGACAGTGGTTCCATGAATGTTTAGTGCTCACTCTTTATATAGCTAACATTTCCAAAAGAACTCCCCAAAACTGGTTTGTGGCTGTTTCATTCAGCACATTTCTTTTAGGATGTAATTTTGAAAGGTTTGTTATTGATCAATTATTACTAGGCATGAGACATTTCATTCAAGTGCTCTGATMCAGAGTAAAATCTGTTAGTGGAACCAAAGTGTTGAGAGTGTGTGTAAYATGTTCTGTACCCCAGTCATGTTTTCAAAATAAAGCCATTTTGAGAAAAGGGGAAGATAAAGCAATGCTTTGAATGAAACAAAGGTTTATGCTGCTGATGAATTAAAATATATTCTGAAAATTCACCCTGAGGTTAAATTTCAGAGATATTTTTAATCAAAATTCAAGAGAGAATTTTAAACATAATTACTGATAACTGATTCACAGATTGTGAATTGGTGGTCTCGTGCACAAAAATAATTAGAATGTTCTGCAGAAAAGGAATAAAGTAAGATCTAATCTCTGCTTCTAGAATTGCTAAATGAACATTTGTAAGAATGGAAGTAATTCTCACCATGACCATTTTATTATTTAGATAATACCAGTAGAAAATTACTAAATTTCATTTTATTTCATGCAGGAGGTGCCAGAGTCCTCTATGAAGCCACAACAAAATCTTAATAGAGAAGCCAAAGGCTATGCTGAGCTTCCTTCTGCTATCATATATTACAAGGACATGATAATATATGTCCTTGTATTTATAAAATATAAATTTGCATCACACAAAGAAAAGAAACCATCCTAATACTAATGTAAAACATTGCAGCTGGCATTACACCACATTGACAGAAGTAGCATTTTATGCTTCTTGCTTGTCTTTGGAATTGTGTTGAACTAACACCAACCGAATTTGCACGTGCTTTTACTTTAAATACATGCTCACATAACCATTTCTTCTGGCTTTGTTGGTTCTGGGTCTCTTATTCCTGCAACACATCATGAGGAGTCTAAAAATCACAAATTGTCTGCACACTTGGAGAAATGCTTAAAAAATGAGCAGACTGCTTTAATGAGCAGGCTCTCATTARAGTGGGCTTTTAGTAGGAATATCAGTAATCTGAGAGAATATTACACAACAGATTTGATCTACAAGGAAACAGGGAAAAAAGTGCAAGATTTTATGAACTTTACACAAGTTGCCATATTTATTCATAACCTTCAGCAGGTTTCAACTTTTGAGCAACCCACTCATTGGAAATCCTTGACACAGACAAAGTTACTTTCTGTTGAGGGTGGTGGGGATGAAGATTTCATTTTCATGACTTGGTACAGGGTGCTTCTGTTTAGACAGCTGAGTCTGTCTGGGTGGGATTCCAATATAAATATAAAGGTCTACAAGCAAGCTATGTGGCTAGTGATCCATTTTGGTCAGTGGAGATCTAGATCTTAATTCTGCTGCCTAGAARTATTAAAATAATTTGAAATATCCTAAGGAAGCTAGTAGAGACCTTTTATTCCTGTRGTACTTCTCCCTAGATGCCACACTGGATGTCAGGCCTGGATGTCTATGGAACCAAAYTGCACACCCATTAACCCTCAGGGGAATGACAGAGAGCTCACACAAACACCTACCTGACATAGGCACATATCCTAAATCCAGCTGGAACAACTGAAAATCCCTGTTCAGGAGTGGACAGTTAGGTGCAACCAGCTTTCATCCACTCTCATGGGTTTTTGCATTGCTCTGAGCACTTCCCACCATCTCAGCATCCTTTGTGTTACTATCTTATGTTAAAGAAATTCCTGAAAACACCTACAATTTCTCATTAGTCACCTCTGTCTGCTTTACACAAAATAGACAAAAGTAAGACCAAACTAACAAACAAGTTTAATTCCATCCAGTCAGATGAGTCTTTGCTGCTTGGGGTCACAGAGGAGCCACAACCATTCCATGCACAGYGTTTGCATTTCACTGGGAATTAACAAACACAGAAGATGAAGGAGGTAATCTGGGCACCACATCAAAATGGGACATGAGAGCAGAGCCAAGATAGGAATCAAATATTGGCTGGTGATTTTCAGAATATTACACATAATGTTGATTGACGGCACAACAATGCCTCTGCCCAGGGAAGTGGAAAACCAAGCAAGGGAGTAATTTTTMTTCACAGTTCCACTAGACTGACACACCAGCAAGGAACAATTACTGATGATTTTTTTTTTCTACAAGGCATAAGTTATAAGCAATACAGAAAAAATAAAAATTACTGCAACACTGGGCTAATGTTGGAATTACTCTGGCTGTAAGCAATTAATGTCTCCTATTTGGTGCTGCCTGACTCAGAGTCCACACCAATATCACAAAGAGCCCTATGAAACACCCTGCTTCATCCTTTTGTTGCACTAAAGAGTAGGAAGAGAAATGCAGCACTTATTGGAGCAGGGACCTTCTTTACAAAACCCCAAAGTCAAGGCTATCTGTACATTAAGGTTTCCATATGTGTTATGGCACAGACTTCAGCTGAATGCAGAGATTTCAAATCATGGCAGCAACTAGAATGCTGTGAACAWCAGTGTATTTCAGTGCACAGTTCTGTGTAATTATAAGAATGTGAGGGAGAAAGATGTACATGACCATATAATTGAGAGTTGATTATCCATAAATGCAAGGGACTTAAGGGACCTCACTTCTGATAGATGCTGTTTTCTGTTTACTGTTATCATTTGTGTGTATCATCATTGTGTACAAACATAATTGTGYACTTAATCTTGAAGATTATCCTTTGCATTTCTTTCAAACAATGGAAAAAACCACAGTAAACAGTGTCTTAAATGGCAGTTTAGCTAAGTGGTTTACCAGGGGAATGTGGTTCCTTCAGACAATATAGAGCTCTACCACTCTGGCTAGAGGACTAATATAGTACAGCATGTAATCTTCTTGGAAGTTTATTCAATATTTCCATAATTATTATCATGGGTTTTCTATAGATGCTTTAAATAGGTGACCAAGTCTCTCAATCACAGACTTTCTGTTCTGTAGTGTTTGCACAGTGTGGTATTTTGAGTTCATACATTAACACCATTGCCAAAACAGGCTCAAACACATGGGCATGAAAAGACCAGTTGTGAAACTTCCCAGAAAGGAGTTGTAACTTAAGGTGATTATGGGAAGAGGCATATTCTCAGTGAAAAACACAGAGATTTTCAACTTCTTGAAAATTTCTTCCAACAGTTCAGCTGTCTCCCTCAGCATTCAGTCCCAGATTTTTTCCAGTAGCTGTGCTAAGAATCAGTTTCTCCTGCCTCCACAGAAGCAATGTGCCAGTGCCCTGCCTCAGCCACCATGGCTCTCTTACCTCTGTCCTCATCCAGAGACACCACCACAGCTATCCCCATTCCTACTGAGCCATTTGCACCATCAGCTGTGCTAATTGTCACRTAATATGTGATTGGACCTTTTGGTACTGACTAGCTTATTAAACTGTCAGGCAGACAGCTTTACAGAGGTCCAGACTTCTGTTAATAGAAGTTATAGTGAATTTATAGACACAATCATAACTATTGAACACCTGTTCAGTGACTAACACAAATGGTTACATAAGAAAAATATTATTTTTCTAGGTACACTCTACAGCCTACAATTCTATTTGATACAATGGCTGGAACTTCTGCAATAAACCCTGCTGGTGGTCAAAACACAATATGCTTTTGCTATTTAGGTCAGCCTTATCACTTTTGCAAACTAGTAAGTTAAGCCATCTATAAAACAACAGGCTTAGCAACCTAAGATGCAGCCCAGCATGCCACCCTGCTTAACAGCCATTATTATCCCTGCTGCCAGGCTGAGCTTTAACTAGGTTAGTGTGAGCTTAGAGCAGAAATTACAAACCACAAACCCTAGCTGAAGGATTATGAAGATAATATTTTACAAATTTGCTCACAATCAGAGAAATTACTTGTGTAAAGGAGGACCTGCTATTTTGTGGTGGTAATGAGCATTTCCAGATCCTGGCAATTTGCTTGGGAGGCCCTGTGCTCAATACCTGTTTAACATAGTCCTAAATTATTGCTAAGAAAACTATCCTGTAATAAATGATGAATTTTAGCTTTTATCTCCTCARCTTAGCTGGAAGTATCTATGGTGAAAACACACAAAGGATTACACTAAGATGTACTACAGGAACACCAGCAGCACTCAGTGTTTCTCTTAGAAGTGTRTTTTATAAAAAGGTACTTTTAATATTCATTTAGTAGCCATAATGAGGYACTTTGAGGAAAAAACACAACAGACTGAAAATAAATTTGCACACAATTGGTGTAAAAAAATGGCAGAAACAGGTTGGCTCCAGCCACCTTCCTCCATGTAGCACAGGGCTCTACACTGCCCCTTTTCCTGGTGAAATGGGGGAGAAGGCTTCTTGAGTGAAACACTGAGCCAAGGAAAGATGCAAAGCTCCATCAGCTAACATTAGAWTTAGATCCAGCAGTGGCACAGCACTGTGTGCAATGGAACTACCTCAAGTTGCAGAGATTAGGAATATTCCAGTGGGGTTGGAAAGAAGCTGGGTGCTGTGCTAGCAGGGTGTGAATCCCAATTTGCTGTGCCCCTGCATCTCACATACACAGAAATAAGCCCATCTTCCTTGCAGRGCTGTGCCCCACAGCATTCCTTCCTTCAGCACAGCCCCTGTGTGTCCCTCACTGGCTGTCCCAGTAACCTAAGCAAGGCCAGGAGCCATCCTCCTCCTCCTCCATGACTGGGAAATGCAAGGTGSACTGGGAACTGAGAGCTGACACATTTATGGCAGGAATATTTCTGGCAGTTYATAAACAAATCATGTTGTAGCAGGGAGGATTGTTGCTGGGAATGCCCAAATTTCCAGGTATAAATGGTCTGCCTGGCTACTGATTTTTATGAAACTTATTATCTTAATATCTCAAGCCCTTTGCCATGTTTGTTTGGTTACCAATGGATACAAGAGTTACAAGGGAGAACAGGCTGAAAGCATCACTGCATGAATCTCCTGTCTTAGGGCTTCTGTGTTTTTCAGGACTGAGCTCTAGAAGAGCACACCAAAAAGCACAGATGAAATGAAAGGGAATTTTGCCCACGATGTCTACAGGGTTGTGGCTTTGTGTCACATCCACAGAATTCCACTGCTTCAGAGGAAGCCAGAACAGGTCACTACTGTGTGCAGTTAATAAAAGCTGTCTGTGCATCTCTAGCAAAAGCTGTCTGGCCTGTGAGAGGTTTGCCTGGTGACCTTTGTCCAGTTCCTCCTGCGAATTGTCCAGGGAGAGGTGTCAACACTCAAAAATTGCACGTCAAAGCTAATGCTAATTAATAACCTATTACCCATCCCCAGAGAGGTCAAAGACTAATGAGCTGATCTGAATCACAGACATATTGGCAACAAACAGTATAGGAAGCTCTTACCCATACTGTACTGTTGTCAGATTCTAGAAGTTCACATATCTTTTGTAAATACTTTCAATTTGGTCTAAGTTAMACAAAAAGTAATTAAATTTATAAATTAAATGTAACCTGTATTAAATTTAAAGTGTTAAAAAAACTTGTTTATTACTTGCTATCAAGGCACAAAGAGGCACAAACAAGACAGAGTCCTCTGGAACTCCTGAATTCAGGGAACTGGGTAAAGGAGGCAGACTAACACTGCACCACAAAAATAGCTTTGTTTACTGCCACTTGTGATTTASTAAGCAGGAGAAACACCAGCTGAGGCAAGAAAATGTGGGCAGCTGAAGAAAAAATTGAGGAGGAGGATTAGAGGTAAAACATATTTCTCCTCTTTGCATTTCCTTCAAGTGATGATCACGTTTACCCAGTRTTCCTGCAGACAAGTGTGAGCCTGGAGTAAACAGCAACTTCAGAGAAGCTGAGTCTTCCCACTCTGCTCTGAATTTGTTCCATGGGAAAGTAAACTGATATCACTCCATCATTTTGCTCATCCTCAAAGACAAAACAGTATCACCCGTGGAGCATCCTTATACCTCATGTGAGACATCCTGGAAAGCCACCAAGGCTGACTCAGGGGCTCTGAGAGCAGCTGTGCTGCTGGGCTCCCCCCTGCAGGATCAGACCCCAGCCCTGCCAGATGTAGCTTTACACCCATGCTGCATGTTACCTAATCAACAATAAATTCAGATTTGTGCTATGCATGGCTAAGGACTTCACTAATATAGTGCAAACACCACCTTTGTTCAAMGGGTGCCAATGCCAAAGAGGTGGATTGTGATTTGAACAAACAGGAAATTACAGATTTGATTTCCAAAACTGTTCAGTGCTGGTCTAACTGTTTCCACTGAAGCCAATGTTGAACCTTCCATGGATTTCAAGATAGACAAGCATTCATTGCCTTAGAAAATATCCCTTTAATTTCATTTAAATGAGAATCAGCATTCAYAGTAGTATTTGTGTTTCTGCAGAGTTATTTGTCAGCTCTTCTTCAACAATGGCAAACAYGAGCAAAAAACCCAATACAAAACTATGGAATAAAATTACCCAAAGGAATATGAATAACTGGTTGGAAATTGACCTCAAAACTCACAATGGAGGCTCACATCTCATAACAAATATATTTGTAGTCACTGTGCAAGTTAGGACTGAAAATTCAACAATTATTTCTTGAATACCAGGAAAATAAAAAAATTCAAGAAAGCAAGGGAATAAGCAAGAGTACACAGRGAAGATGTGCAGGCAGCTCAAACAAATTTTAGCTGCTTCAACTTCATCAACAGAGGAAACCACTTTTAGAAAGAAATTAAGGTTTTGTAAACCCTATAGCTGGCAGATTTCCTCCAGGTATATACAACTGTTGTATATACAACAAACACATTCTGAAAATTTAGTTACCAATCATCAAAACTATTATTTCCCAATCTACCATTACATGTTTAGAAGAAAAGAGAGCTAGTAATAAAAAAAGTCTTGACATTGTCATTACAGCTAATAAATAACGTATCCTGACACTATAGGTTAAAAAATGCATGATATAGAKAAGGGGAAATATCAAAGTCACTGGTAAATCAATCTACAGGTACTGTGCTCACCATCAGCAACTTATSCTCTCAWAGAAGTCAGTCACTCATTTTTATTTTTTAGAACAGTCAAACAACTTGATGATGTGGGGCACTTACCTTCTGCTTTCCAGTATGGATTGAAAAGGAATAATACTCAGAAAGTTTGTTTTGACAACAGGACTGTCACAGAAACACAGAAACATGTCTCTGAAATGTTACAATTATTCACTTATTGAATTAGGCAGCTGTCTGCCTTTTTTTTGAAATGTCAAACTTGAAACATTTTCTACTTTTGACTGCAYTGTTGGTGTATTTTCTCTCTCAAATCTGGTCTATAAAATTCTGGGACAAATAATTGTATATTCCTTGAAGGTTAAAAATAGCAATATATATGTTAACAATTCAAGTTAAGCTATTTTGTTGGAACTTCATTTGGTACTAAATTATCAAATGATAATTTATGTCTTTTAAACAAATTACAGAAAAACACCCTCCTGGTCATTCTTGGTTCATCAGAAGTTCAGAATGTTTAAAATTAGGAACAGTAAACACTTGAGTATAGCTACTCTCAAATGCTTGCATTTTWTATTGATGCTTACAATATGAATAATATATTTGTGTGGTGTTCTAACTCATATTAAATGCAATAGTTACAAGACTGTGTCAGTGCAAATGGGTTAGGTACTTAAATGATCAATTATATGATTAATCACTAAGAAGAATCAATTTGTTTTAAATGCTAGACTTCCTACATGCTTTGAAAATAAGAAGTCCCAATATGCACAGAAACTCTTCAGCCAGGAAGAACTCCACATTCTGACTTCCAATGACAGTGTACCCTTGGCAGTGTGCTCTGCCTGACTCTTTCATGCAGGCAGAGCAGGTTGGATGGGTTCCCTGTCCCCAGAGTGGTTATCTGCTCATGGCTCTCAGGTATACATACATGAAGTTGACACAGCCCGTCCCTGCAGGTGGAGCAATCCAGACAAAGCTGAGGTTTGTGGTTGGGAGATGGCTCACGTGGGACGCCACCACGCTGCACATGAACTGGTTTCCAAACTGGTGGTCAGACATAATTCCTGCGAGAAAGACACAGGGGAAGGAAACAGTGACACGTGTTAATGGCTCATTGCRAGGTGCTAACAGCCCGAGAAATGCATCTGCCATGTGCTTCATCATGAAATGAAACAATCCCAGGGGCATGCCATCAACTAATTAGAATTAATGCCAATGAAAATACTGGAGCTGGCCTTTGCCTGAGCCAAGGCTGACTTTGCATTTCCTGCAAGGMTCCGTGCATTTACTGCTATTAGTCTTCATGAGGCCAATACCAGAGGAATTATTTGCATTTTTGAAGGAGGAGCTGGATCATAGCTACAGTAAATCAGTTATTTACACCCATTGCAGATCTAAAAGAAAATACTACCTGAAAAAAAACCCCCAAAAGTTTTATTTTAATAAGAAAAATGAAGCTCTTAGAGAAAGGTGTAATCTCTTAGTAGACATCTGTTTGGAATATGGACATCTATTTGGATTCATGAACTCTTCTGATCTGAAATAAAAGCAGCAACCTTCCACAGTTTTACCAGTACCCATTCCTTTGATTTCTTAAATTTCTTTTTCATACATTCCTCTAATACATGAATGAATGTAAATGTCATCTATTAATCCCTCCCTCTGGAATTCACTGCAGTTCAACATTAGACAAAAGAACTGTATTTTTAACATAAAGCAATGTCTGACAGCAATCTTTCTCCCCTTGGAGCCCTTCTGTAGTTTCCTACAAAGCAGTGCAAACGTGGTKGTTTGTTTGACACCCTTTGGCTTAGAGGAAGGCAATCTTACCAGAATGGATCACAACACCTTTAGTCCTAGTACATGAAAGAGTAAATGATGAAACTATTCTTTTAAATGCAATTATGAAAAGAGAATGCCTTGTTCCAAGTTACTTCAAAAATTGAACCTTCATTTCAGAAAACAAAGACRTGGGCTGGAACATTGCTAACAGGATCAGAAGGAAAAGGCAGTGGCACCACTGTGCTCAAAAAGGTCACTSTCAGCTATTTGGTGATTGCATCTCAAAGTTAATGATGGCTGGTATTTCCCAAATTTGCTTGTTCCAATTCAAACAACAACAGAGAAATAAAACCCATCTCTGACTCTCAGAATCTTTTATTTACTAGGGTTTGGTAATTCTCCTATAATGTAAACACAGCAATTTCTCATAAGCCCCCACAGATCCAGGGTGGAAGGAGTTTGCAAGTGAGAGGTTTATATCAGGGAGGRGGATAAATCCTTCCTAATGCAAACACCTGGTGTGGCCAGGGACTGGMTACCAGCAGCACCTTGCATGGAGTGGGGGCTGTCTCACAAGCAAACCATTTCACATTTTATAGACAAAAGCAATGTCTGAAATCCCAGTCAGGTATGGTGAGGATGACAGACTATAGCTCAAGGTTATGGATGTTATTTATCCTCAGGGCTTTGAAATTCTAAACCAGCTTCAGCTTTTTGGGGGGGAGAAATGAGCCACAGTGAATTTAAGTGATCCATCCCAGGAGTGACAGGAGGCAGCAGGTGATGGAAGTGATGCCTGCATCTTTTACAAACAACCACAACCTCCTCATTCAGGGTTYCTCAGTGAATTCCCCATGAGAATCCACATGAGATTTTCTGTCATTCACACAGTCACAGCTCAAACCCCCAAATGATGCTGAAGTTTGTGTCAGGACAGTCACAGAGAAGACTCAAGCTCTCCTGAATGAAGCCTCTTTTCTGGAGATCGGTAGTAGGGAAATCCAGAGAGGTGGTATTTTACTGACTCTTCTTTATTGCAAGAGACTAGATACAGATGAGGTTTGGCCACTTCTTGCCATGCTTTATTGCTTCATTTGCCTTTCTTGGCTAATTGAGAGAGATGGCAGAACCATCCTTAAGGAATCCCACTTGACTGATGCTCTGCTCTCACTGCTCAAGTCCTGCAGCAGGGCTCTGCTGGGACAGGGGTGTCCAAACATGCCCAGAGAGGTCCCTCACAGAGCAAATGCTATTTGGGCAATGGCTTTGCTTTGCTTTGCCCAGGGTGTCAGGTGGTAACTCTGATTCTCTCCCAAACCTGTCCCTCTCTCTGTGCTAGCACCAGTGACTCCAGAGCTGTGGGCTGGGGTCTTGGGCTGCTGCAGAGCACCAGCTCTCATCTGTCCTCAYCCCTGGCTGTGCAATGGGAAACAGTGAGCCTCAGACTATCAGGGTAATTTAATAACAGATGCTGTCGGGGGAGAAGCAGCAACAGCCCTTCAGTTTGAAGAAATTCCCCTTTCTCCAGAGCCAGCCAAATACAAGGGAGGACAAAGGCTGCCCTCACACATCCCCCAGCCAGGGGACAGGCAGAGCAGCTTGGGAAATGCGACTGCTTCCCTCCTTGGCAGCAACTTGTGAGTTAATGAATTCCCTAGGTTTCAGGCAGTATACTGCAAAAATGTGTCTAATACATCAAACACATACAACATCTGTGGAGARTTTCTTTTTTCCTTTGATTTACAGTTTAAAAAAAGAACAATTTTGCAGTTACTAGAATAAATTCTGAACAAGGAAAAAACCCAAGTAATTAATTTTTTTTTTTAAAAGTCAATTACTAGTACAGCAATCATTCCAAATCCCAATTTTATAATTTTATCACTATGTTATCTTTATATTTTATTAATAATTGATTGTTATATTTTTACAATAAAAACAACCCTCCTCATCTGCTGGACCTTGACTGAGCACATCAACTCCATTTAAGAGTTCAAACAGAGCTCAAACAGCTTTCAGAACACTTAACAACAATTAAATACCAAAATTTCAGTGAGTGACAGCAATATTAAAAAAACTTTTTGATGCCTAAATTCTAAGGTTTCTTATTGAAAAGGTGAACATAAAAATTATAAAAATGTAAAAACCAATGGAATATTCAATTGATACTAGGAATTCGCTAAACTAAGGACAAAGGATGTTATTTCACCCCTTTGCTTCCAGTCTTTTTGCAGTCCCTTGTTAGGGAAGGCAACTCCTCCCTTCTCCTCCAGCCCCTCTCCAAACTGGTAAGATGCTTCTCAGACTGCAAATCAAGGGACAAAACTGAAACAAGATTCTGCTACAAAAAATGTCAATTACTATGAGGCAAGCCTGATTGTACAGCAGCTCTAAGAACAAAACTGGATCCTGTATGTGCCTCAGACAGCTTCAGAGTGGCTCAGGTCAATATTGTGTACAGGTATCTCCCTCATACCCTGGTGACCACTGCAACCACATACATTCAAGTCTAGTGTTCACAAAACTAGTCTTTAAGTAAAATTTTAAGATCTTCCTGTATAAAAATCTATTAACACTTCAGCAAAAAAATCAGGTGTTTCAAGTGTGATTTAATGAATACTGAAATCTCAAAGCTTTGTGAGAGGTACCCATCCACAGCTCTAAAATGTGTTGCACAGAAGAAGCTGTTAGCATCTCTCTGAACTCCTTTTGCCTTTGTTTTTACAGTATGCACTCATCATCATAACGTGTTTCAGACATCTGCACTTGCTGGATTCTCTGTCCCCTAAAATTTCTGAGGCTTTGGGAGTCTCAGTGTAATCACTATAACCATTACAACCATTCAAATCCCAGACATGCTTTGTACCTGCCAACAGCACTGCTAGGAGAGGAACTAGACATTCCCAGTCCCTCTCAAGAGGGAACTCAGCAGCTGTTTTTGTTGTGTAAAGTTTAAAAAAATGTGCTGAGCTCTATTCAAGACACTATCTATAGTCACTGAATCAAAGAACTTGTGTGAAGAGGTAGATTTCAAGGAATAAAATTAATACAAGAAATGCAGGGGTAGAGAAAAATATTGGAACGAAAAGCTTAGGTAAAGTCAGATTACAAATACAAATGCATAACTTCAATCTTTAAATGTTTAAAATTATTTTAATGATCATCAGAACCACTAGTARGGCTGTAACAGCTAATGCAGGGAAATATTTTGCTTCTTTTATAAGGTGACACACACTAAGGTGAGTGAGATGTGAAAATGGTGGTCCACAAATGCCCAAAATTCAGGTGTTAATCCTGARCTCATTATTACTTTCACCTTGTTGTGTAGCCTCTCCAAAAGGGAGAACCATAGATTATGGCAGCCATTCTCCCATCTGGGCCCCTGGAAGACAAAGGATGATCTTTTCTACTGATGGAGCTTGGGAAGMATCCAATGGTACAGAGATAGGCAGGAGAGAGTCACATCTTTCTCTGCTTTGTAAGTCTGAGGAACATGGGTTGCAATAGTTGACTTTCACCCTGTGTTATGTAACCACATAATGTTCTGTGTTACAACATGCCATATCCTCCTTAGAAAACAGTTTTCTAATCCAAAACTTCACACAAGGAGTTCATCTGCATGTCAAGGTCCTTGGTAAACCCCTCATTAAAGCTAAGGCTCTACAGAATTTCCAGTGCTGAACCAGATGGCAGGGAGCATTCCATTTCCTATTTATTACATGAATTGAGTGTGATATGAAATGAGAGAGTGAAGGTTAAATGCAGGTGTAAAATGAATGACTACATTTTGKCTTTGCTGCTTCTAAACTGATTGTCTGCTACATGCTTCCATTTTCAAAGGTATGTAAGTGACAGCAAAATGCCAAACATCAAATATTGATGAAATTCTAAGAAGAAAAAGCTCTAAGTAACAAAATAACTCTGGCATCTTTGAGAAAGCAATAATTCCTGATTAGGGGATAATAAATTTGAATCAGAAACAGATTTCAAATTAGATTTTGCATTATGTACAAATAAAATACTCAGTCCTAGGAAGCATCTTTTCCCTTGAGAAACAGAGCTGGAGGCCTACAYTCTCCATCCAGGCTCTAGCATCTCAAAGGGTGATCCACAGGGTGGGCACAGTTCTGTCTGGTGTTACAAGGCAGGGAGTGRTGCAAAAGTGGCTGTGCCTGAAAACACCTCCTGGGCTGAATCCCATGCTGAAGCGGCCAAACCAGGGCTTGCTACTTGTTYTCCCCATGCAGCACCAGGGACTTGTTCTGAGGGGAAAGGTAGGATGATTAATTTTTTTGCAAAATGGAAAGATGCTGATAACCGTTTTTTAAATTATTATCAATTAATAATTTAAAAATAAACTTTGGCAGGTCGTTTATGCCCACAGTCTCTACCTTCCAGAAGCACATCCTCTCTATGAAATTGGAGATCAGTGATACAGAGAGGTGCCCCCACTCTCCTGTCACATGGAAGACCACACCACTCAGATGCAGGAGTGCTGGGACAAGTGACAACTTCCTGGCTACTAACMAGGAGCCTGGTTCCTCAGAAAAACCCCTGTAGAACAGATCTCCAGGACTGCTGCAAAACCAAAATCCTCCTGCAAGTTCAGGGGAAGCCACGTGCCTCTCCACATTATTTATCATCCAGCAGAGGCTGCAGCACAACTCACAGAAAGCCAAGTGAAACTTTAAGGAACATTCTAGGATGAAATCTGGATGCATATAGACATAAAGTGCTATTTACAGCTGCTAAAGCTGGAGCTTTCAGACCACATTTCCAGCAGTAGGAACCTCCCTTTGTCCTTGTATCTTCAGATRTTTCAAGGACCTTTTTGAGCCTTACCTGTAAACACATGTAAAAATGAAATACATGTTTTCACTGAATGCTACAGAGAGTGTAATAATGCCATAGYTTTAGCTATTGGAAGAATATTTGAGCAACATTCTTAAAGTTATCAGTTATGAACCACTTTCAGGACCCTGCAATGTAAGTCTCAAAATTTTAGAACTAGTGATCAGAAAAAAATCAAATTGCTTCCTGTTTTTGGTGGATTTTGTCTTTTTTTTTTTTAATAATCCCAAATATGTTTAAGTAAAACATCAATAATCCACGTTAAAAGGGGCCATTGGGAATAAAGAAATATCTGGAGCTGGTAACTAGAATTTCTAAAGCATGAACACAAATGTACAGTTATGAGCTCATGCAGTTTCTACCCAAGCAAGCAGCCAGCTAAAGGTTTCTAAATTATAGATGTAAGTTCCTTTCAGCTGGAGTAAAAGTGCAGAATATGGCCCTAAGTGAACTGCACCCACCCAGCTGAAATGTGCTGTTGCCAATTGATTTTGGAGGGGTGACTTCCTTCTGCTTCACAGAAGAAAACACATCTCMTTTGACAGAGTGTAACAGACTGCTAAAGCACTTGGTAGCCCTTGTGATCAATTAAGGGTCAGGATGGTTTCATAAATTATTAAACAGTATGAAGAAAGAAAAGCAACCAACAGATAAATTCTTCCACCCAGCAATATGTTGCCTTTATCTTTCTTGAAGTCAGGTGTTTGTTTAATCATTATTATTATTATTATTATTATTACTACTGCTTCACTATTAAATAATAAATCCTTTCACTATCTGCAATGCTGGGGGCAAAATACCATCCACATGTTAATCAGAGCACTAGGAAAGAAACAGATCCATGTATAACAGCCTAATAAAATCTGTCACTRAAATCCATAAGTGGTCAGGAGACAGGCAGAGCCTGAATACAGCAACCTGATTCTTCAGAGAGTACCACTGTGCTGAAGTGACTCACACTTGAGATAAGAAGCATGGCTTTCATAAGCTCTTTCCACATGTGGGACATTTAAATGCATTTTGTTTATTGTTCTGAAAACAAGAATTTATTGCAAGTTCACATGTGAATTACATTCAGGGATGAAAGTGTTCAGTTTAGGGTTTTTAGATGTTTACAGGAGAAGAGCTTTATCTCCACATTTGTGAATATTTACTGAAGCAAGCCCTTCACCAGAAACACAGGTTTGCAAGAATGAATCAAAAATGGACAGGTTTTTTAAAATTTGCTCTGAAAGAGAGGATACATTTTTGCTTAATCTCCCTTTTAATGTTCTCCTTTAAAGGGACTRTTAATCAAAACTTTTGAGCAGCCTTTTGTTAGAACCCACTTAGGGTTACAACTTCATCTCAGGGATTTCTRAGTACTGGTCTTAAACCTAAAAGGAGTTACACATATGGAAATTGTGGAGCATGGGGAAGAGAATGTCCCCTTTCTATAGCATAATTCCCAGCACACTGAATGAGTCCCTTGTGTCATGTGTGGTTTGGTTCCACAAGTCAGGGGAATGGGGTGGTGAGACCCTGGTCTGTAGCCTGSTGGTGGTTTCAGGCCATTGTCAGAAGGTAAGAGAAGACAATTTACTGCTGAAGTCCAAGTGCTCCACAGAGAGCAACATGGCACTAAGTGCTCCAAGGCAAGTAGATTTAGTAACAGTAAACAGGGASCAGCAGTAATATAAATAGAAAATGCTAATAAGTTACTGTGTTGCTGAAATACAGAAGAAGAAAAAGATCTTTTTCCAAAGGCTTGAGCCAAATCTACTTTAAATGTTTTTTAATAGTTCCAGCATGTTTTATAATAGCAACTTATATATATTTCTTYATAGACTTGTTAGGCCAATACCTTCATTCTGTACTTTTCACAGTTTCCAATATAGCACTGAATTCCTGTTTATTGTGTTGAAGGAAAGCAACTGTCCCTGGTTTGCATCCACTTTTTTTTTCTTTTTTATTGTTACTCTATTTGATTGGTGCCTCATCCATATGAGCAGCTCTCATACAACTTCCAAAAAATACTGCATTGTTCTGAATCTTTCCACTTTGCAAATATAAATCTTTGTCTCATGAGCCAAACATCAGACACTCTGCTTGATGGGGCTTATACCAGTGACAAATGTGACAAAGGGACACCTTGTTATCACACCAGACATCTGCTCTCACCARACTCATTGTCAGAGCCAGCAGTAAGCACATCCTTCTCCTTACAGCTGCAACAATTGACCAAAGCAGCCCTGGAGCCCCTGGAATTGCCCTGAATTTGCTTTAGTAAAAGAGAAACTGTGAGCCAGCAGTCATAAGTGACAAACACCATCCTGGCCTGCTCACTTAAACAGAGCCATGAACCAAGCAAACCTCCCTGCTGATGAGAGCAAGGAGCATCAATGAAACGTTGCTGTGTAATAACTAGAAAATCACCACACAGCCCAGTAAAAATGTAACTGCCCAACACTCATCTATGAACAAATGCATCCTGACTGGATCTATAAAGCATCTATAAAGTACCAAATTTGGGTTTTTTTTTAAATAAAGCAGTCTTGAGCCCAGACTCAGAGGAGCTGGTCTGAGTGCTTTGCAGTGACAGCATCCCTTCTTGTTGATATGGCTGCTGGTAACACCTCCTGGCATCCTGTTTGCTCCTCTATAGCCTAGCATGACTAATTACAATAATGGCTTTACCTACAAAAGCCTAAGTCTCTCTTTAATTTGTTTTAAATGAACTTAATGGTTTCTGGCAGCAGTTTGCCTTGTAAGGCATTTCCTCTGTTTTGATCCTTTGCCCACGGCCATGTTTTGCATTTGCCCGCGTTGCTGTCACTGCCTCAGTCACCACAGGACCCACTTAGCACCTCCTACCTTGGTGGCACTTGCACTGTCCCTAATTACTCCTTATATCTCGGTTATCAACACTACTGGTGAACTCTGATGCTTTAAAATTGATAGTTTCCTCCAAGGCAAATTAAGTCAGTCAAACTAATCAATAACAATAACTACATAATGAAACCAGAGGGACTTCCATGTAAATCTTTCCAGATGGAGTATTTATCACTTGCAGACACCTCTTCCTGTTCTGGAGTGATGTTGTTATGGAAGTTATCCTGTTTTATCCCCCAATTCCTTATCTCAGATGATCTGAAAGTCAACTTGAAACCATATTGTGCTGTCTGGGTTAGCTGGGATAGAGCTTAGATAGCTGGTTTTCTTCCTAGTGCTGTGTTTGGGATTGAGGATGAGAATAATGCTGATAACACACTGATGGTTCAGTTGTTGCTCAGTAGTGCTGACCCCTAAGTCAAGGACTTTTCATGCTCTGCCAGGGAGCAGGTGCACAAGAAACCAGGAGGAGCATGGCCAGGACAGCTGACCCAAAGTGGACAAAGGGTTATTCCACACCACAGGATGCCATGCCCAGTCTATAAACTGGGAGAACTTGGCCAGAAGTTGCCAATTTCTGCTCAGGCATGGGAGGGGCATTGGTCAGTGGGTGGTGAGCAATTGCATTGGGTATTATTTGCTTTTATCCCCTAGGGTTTTATTCCTCTCTCCCTTTTTCATTTTCATTATTATTATATTTGAATTTATTTCAATTATTAAACTCCCTCCAGCCGGGAGGGAGCTGGGGCTGCTTCCCACCTCCTCCAAGGGAAGCAGCAGAAGGGGCTAAGTTCCCAAAATCCCCAGCTTTTATAAATGTGCTCATTCACAAAAACGAACTGCTTCCTCACWGGCTGAACCATGTGTCAATCTAAGGTCCTTGTAGCTACCCATTTCCTTTTTTTAACTAAAAGCTGTGCTAAACCATAACAAAAAGCCAGCTGAGGTCATGACAGGCTGTGGTTTGATCTCCATACATTTGTATGTGGCCAACCCCTGACACGTGTGTCATTCATACCTGCAGTGTCTGTAACACTGTGATTAAGACTCAGGATGTTTGCCTTTTCTCAGCAGCTGACATCAGTGACACAGTGCTGCTGGTTTGCTACAAATTCCTCAGAATTCAGAAATATAAAAACTAGAGCCAGAAAGTTGCATRATGGGCACCATGGCCATTCCCAGCCTCTGCAAAGGGCTGAAGAGAGCAAGGTGGTGGGAGAGGTAAGGGAGAAGTGGTGCTGGAAAAGTGGTATTATGGTTTGAATAGAGGCACTTCAATAAAAATTGTTAATCTCCAGGAGTTCAGTTTTTGAAAATTTGCTGAAATTCAGCATTGCTGACTGAAATCCATCAGTATCTCTGTCCAGATCCAACCAGCAGTGGAAGGAAGCACATTCCTGTGAACCACCTGTATGCYCCATGGATGCTCTGATGTACCAGGAAAAAACCTGACAGATTTTCCTCCTCTGAGGCCACGGGGTGCTGTGTTCCAGGATGTGGGAGCCCAGCCTGGCTGAGACCTCATCCCTCGCCAGCACCCAGCTGACCCCCGACAGGGTGATCTCTGTCAGTCTCATCACTGTCACCAGAGGAATGCACAGGGGGAATTGAGGCAGAAGTTTTGATATTCAGGTACTCAGTAAAGCTGGAGTGTGAAAATCAAACTGTTCTGTTTCCCTGATATACATTGCTCATGCTTGCTTTCATCACCAAAACAGANAAAAAAAAAAAAAAAAGGAAAATTTCATTTTCTACAAACACACATAAAGCTGCTTTAACTCTCTATGCATCTTTAATATCTCTCTTTAAAATTTGCAGGACAGAACAGCGAGTCTGGCAGTTGTTCCCTTTCTCTTATAAAATGTGCAGTAATTTACTTTGCCTCCTGGTTTATCTTAGAGAGAGCAATGATCCAATTCTTTGCAGTTTCATAATGCTTCTCTCCCACTGGTCAGCAATGGACCACGATGTGGTCAGTATCACAAAGGGAAGGGCAGCATAGTCAGCAGGCTGAATTTCTGCCTGCTGAAGGCAGAATGGCAGCCCTAAGAAGAAAACTCCTCAAAAAACGTATTGTAAACTAACAAACATGATCAGCAGCAAAAAAATTCAGGAAACAAAACCTAAATACAAAGMTTTACACACCAAAAGAAGCAAAAATAATCACAGATAGCAAGCTCAGGAGGAGAGTAAATTATTTTACTAATTAATTCCCACATTACTACTTTTACTCTAGTGACAAAAAAAATCACCCATGAAAAAAAGCCTGATGCATTGCCCCCTGCCATATGGTATTTATTAAGACATACATACCATAAACAGAAAATTGTAACACTGGGGTGGTTGATTGTATCTGGCAACACATACAGTCACAAGAATGCAAAGAAAGAAATGCTGCATTTCATTCCTTTGCCTGAAACTTACTTCTAGACAAAACATCATCAATCCTCAACGTGCAAAAGCACTTCCAGATCAGATAGGAGAAAGGCAAATAAAAGCACCTACCAAGAACAGTAACCTCCTTATAAACCATCAGTCAATGTTAGCTGAAACTCCTGGGGAAAAAGACTGCAGTTATTGAAGCCTGTGTCCTCAGAAGAGCACTTTGTGACTGAATGGTGAGTGCTCATCTCCTGCTGTCACTTCRTGTTCAATAGAGGATGTGAACATTCAGTCCTGGGGGTGCTGCCATGGAGCTGGTGCAGGGCTGTGTCCCCCAGGATGGGGACACTCTGCTCCACACACCTGGGGGAGCTGCAGCCCCTGCTGTGCTTGGWGTTCTATGCACTCATGGAAAACAAAATTAAAACAGAACACAATGTTCTCATCTGTAGCCTAATCAAGGTTCAGGCAATAGCAGCCAATGTAACAATGTGCATGGAAATTAGGTGTGCTACAGAAATAGGGTGCAGGAGCCCTCAACTACATGACTTCCAAAACAACTCATGGTTTTGCTGAAAAGAAGAAAGCCTTMTCCAGACCTATGGAAACATGAGGACACCACCAAACTAAAGATCATGTCTTTAGAAAAGTCTGAGTTGCATTTTAGAATTTGGGATGGAAATGGAAAAAAATATTTGGACTCCAGATGTGGGGTGTGAGTGTGAGCAGAACATCCCAGATGATCCTACTGCATCAACTAGGTGCTTGAATTTAGTCTTAAACCTTGCTTGCATCAGTTCCATGAATGAACATTCASCTGGAAGCTCTCCTCTCACAGCTGATGCCCCCCACTGTGGCTGTAGTAGGATAAATGTTCCAGATTTTACTGTGGATTTAAAACAGGTTTAAAAAATACACTAATTCAAAGTAACACCCAAGGGACTTACTCTAGARAGCTGCAGTCCCATTAATGTATAAAGAGAAAGCTAAAAATGTAAAGATAAAACATGACTCTGCTTTTTGACGTGCTAATCTGCCCTTAAAAATAAAAATACCTTGAAGAGCTGCAGCTCTACTGGGAAGTTCTCCCATTCATTATTGTTTTGCAAAGAAAAAAGTGAGTTTTTCACTCAGGGAGTAATTTAACTTTACATCTCAAAGTCTCAAATACATTTTTTTCTTGTTCAAGGCAGATTAGCAGTTTGGAAAATGAGAAGGTTTCCTAATTTACATTAATCTCAGCCCTGCCATGCATGCTAATTGAGGTGTTTTCTTCTGGGACTTCCAGATACTCTGCAATTGTAACTTCACTGTTGCACACTATAACATCAGCTCTCACAAAGATCAGTCCTTCTCTACACGTCCATGTTCTCCAACCTGGCACTGATTTTCTTGGAAGCCATCTGTTGACCTATGAATGGAGGTAGTGCTTCTGAATCTTGTTGCTCATTGATAAAAATAGCATTTCTGGTAAATAAATGCTTACCAAATCTGCATAGATYAGGGAGTTTCCAACTGATCTACAGCTATGGGCCAAATATGYCAAATGGTTTGATCTGGAAGAATGMRGCAGCCTAAAGCTGACTAACAGAGCATTATTCARTGCAGTGTCCAAATCATCTTTGAGCAAGGACATTGTATTGCTTAAACTGCTTCTTGRGCAGATTGAGGCCATGTCATACAAGTGAATCCAAAGGGTGACAGAGCCAGTCCAGAGGGAGGCTGAAGACAGCACCATGGGGGTCACATGGGGAAGAAGCTCCATGTCTACAAGTTCACAAAGACATGAAGGAGTGGGGAATGCCTGTCCTGCTTCCCCCAAAAATTCATACATTTGTGATCACGAATTGTGGCTGTAATGAATTTATGTACTCCACACTTCCAGCACTGCCTGGTCTTTATTTTGCAATTTATCTCAACAAATCACCATMCTTCACTTTGAAATAACTTCCATAATTAGTTTCCCACCTATTTTTCATTTAAAAGTTTTGAAATACGAGCACTGCACAACTGGAGCTGCAGGTTGTCCTGACAATAAATCAAARGCTCCAGGGCTGCCAATATTGTGTACATGGGTGTACAATTTTTCTGGGGTAATACATAAGTTTTATTATCCCTTACACAGGTCTATGTAGAAGTACAGATAGATTTCTGGAAATGACATCTGAGCTTCAAATAGCCATAGAGATATAGTGATGATGGAAAGACCAAAAGCATGCAATCTGGCTTCTGATCTTCTGGCTTTTGAATGCTTCTTTTTGCCTTGTGCATTCTCAAATGATAYATTTAAGAGATCCTTTAAAATAGCAAATGAAGGAAATAAAGCATTTTATCACACACAAATACACAGACCCTCACACTGCATGGCATAAGCACAGATCTGTCCAACCCATAATCAACAGCTATTACCACTTGAACAAGCTATCTTAAGATAGTTAAGTTTGGTTATGCTGAAATCACTTTTTTGAATAATTAGACTCCTGTGAGCAGCTCCAAATTAGCCTTCAGCTAATTTCAGTTTATGTCAGCTGCAGATAAGAATACATAAAATTGCAAAACTTATATTAAAAACTGAGTAAACACTTGAGCCCCWGATAACTCCCCCAGGAAGGGTCCAGACCACTTGACCTTTAGATGCATAATGAGGCAGTGCTCACACAGCAAATTATTACAGTGCTTTTATAAACAACATGGAGAGATGGGTCCTTGTGATGGGCACAAGAAAGCTACCTAYGACTTACATCCCATTCAGTTTTCAAGAATTTCTTGATAAATAAGGATTACAGAGAGCAAAAACTTTATATATGCAACAAAAAGATTGTGATCCCCATGGTCAGCCCTACAATACAACTATTTCMAAGGAAATGAAGGAAAGAAATCTTTTTCTTGCTGGCAGGCACCTTTTATTGTACTATCAAAAAAAGGCCTCTTGATAGAGATAACAGCCTGTGAGCTGAAACAAATTCCCAATATTCACTGCAGATGTGGCATTCAGAATTTATAAATCTTTTTACAACTAATTCTACTCACTCTGTGCAAATGGCAATTTTCAAAGACCTGTAACATGTGGRTTACTTCAGGAGAAACATGCCATTAGGGATAGCTACTTCAGTAAATTTAATCTAAAAAATAAAGTAAGATTTACTGAAAAATTGGTGAAAGAAGAACACTAATAACAAGAAGGCTGAATTGAAGAGAGGCCATAATAGATCTCTGAACAGTAGTGGGTGAGGCAGGTTGGTTTTGGTGCTTTGAAATAGTGAAGGTAACAAAAGATGCTATATTAGTACTGAAAATTTGAAAATAACCTTCAAGACMAATCTTTGCTGCTGAAGGGGATCATTTTAATGGGATGTTTTATTCATAAAAATGAATGTATGGYCATATTCAAAGCTGAGCCTAAAATGTCTCAGAGCATTTGGACAAGAAAGTAAGAGCTAAACGACTACATCTGTACAGGTATGGTTGTAGATATAAGTGTGCTCCACATCAGTATGGGTCTTCTTACAGGAAAAATGAATCAGCTAGTACAGTATCAGAGACCTTTATCCTGTTAGAATTGTATCTCTGCCAGAGAATATACCAGTTTGATCACAGCTTCCTTCCTGGAGCTCCTGTTGTTCCATCAGTACTTATTTTCTGTGCATTAAATACATCTTAAAATTCAGTATATCATAGAAAATCCTATTTTAGAGCTTCTGAGACTTCTGTCCAGAGGATATTTCCTGAAGGAAAGCCTTTCTTTGGTCAGATGGTCTAAGCAGGAATAGCAGTACTTTTGCTTTGAGGCTTMTGCTTTTCCCATGGAGCTTTACTGAGCTCTAATGTGTGTGGTCATGCAGCTCTTCCTTAAAACTACTCAAAGAAAGAACATCCTATTCTTCACTCCTTTCTGAAGGGCCACCARTGGATTGTGTTACATTCAATTAAAAAATGCAGCTCTGCCACATAYTGCAGTACATTCCAGGAGTGTTGACTGTGAATTGAARGCTGACTTCCAAACTTTTTATGKGCTTTGTAAAAACCCAAACCAAACTCAACATCTGAGTYCTTGGGTTAATTTTTCCCACTTTGATTTAGACAGCTTCATTTGAACAGGTAATTACCCTGGTCTCATGCTTAACTCCCATTGCTTCAGCAAACACCCTTCCCCTCAACCTCTGCACCATCCCACTCTTTCTACTCTGCTTCCACACTGTCTGTAGACCCCAAATATCCCTGTTCAGATTTTCTCTGAATCCCTTCCATCTCTTTCCTCAAGCAGCTCTCAAATGACAGCCCTCATGGCAGGACTGCAGAACAGAGCCATCTTCACCTTCCTCCTTGAGAAGGAGTGGAGCTAAGTAAATACCAAACAGCCAATTCCAAGGCACASCACCAGAGTTCACAAAATCCAGCACATATTGCTAAAATTATTTTCTGCCAKCAATTTTCTCAGAATGATATGCTCACCAAATCCAAGAGCTTCTGTACAAACTTTTCAAACCCTCAGGTGACTTCTGGAAATAAAATGACTGACAAGGARTGAAAAATGTCATTTCAAAACAACGTGCTGTTCACCAAAAGAGCACCTTTCCCTGTGTTGTTCAGCCATTTGGCTGAAATCTGCAGAATTCCCATTTGGCTCATGACAATTGTTGATTCTCTTTGTGTCATCTCCATTATTTGAAGGGTTTGTTGTTTTCAGTGTCATCTAAACATAACTGGCCTATGTTGTAATTAAACTTTGATCGAGTTTTTAATGGGATCTCAGAGGAAAACAGTATTTGACTAACATGTATTATTCTGCATGTATTAATCAAGTGAATTCTTGTTTAACTGATGGAATTTCACATAATAATTACTATTCTCCATTGTTAATTAGCAGAGCACAAAAATAATAGAATGTGTTCACTGAAATAATACTTTTGTCTCCAGAATATTCTGAAATTTTTATTTTAATTTTCAACTTTGATCCATTTAGTTTCAGAATACCACTTTCAGTCTTTCCTGAGGCAATTTAATTAAAAATACAATATTCAAAAGTGATCTCAAACAATAACAAAGCATACATTTATGGCATTAAGCACTTCACTTAGGCCAGCTGTCCTTTAAAAATAATCACTAAATAGCACTTTCACAAGTATTGTCGTGAAATGTTAGTCAGCATTTTCCTCAGAAACCTGGAAGATTTGCAATCACCAACTGTGACACTTTTTAATGATATGAACATCAGCCAGGTGGGAACAAATTGTGAGTCAGGTAAGTCACATGGAACATTGTCAACAGAGTATTTGGTAAACTGAGCCAACCTTAAAAACAGCAAAACAATCCCCTGCACCCATCACTCCCCCCAGTCCTGTAGGAACAGGGAAACCTGCAGCAGCAAGGCCCTGCAGGAAGAAGRGGCTTCACCTAAGGGCACACCTGGAGCCACAGCCTTGGTCTGCACCAGCAAGGGCTCCAAACACACAACCCAAGTGGCAGAAGGCAAAGTCAGGGACTGGCAGAACAAAGATTCACCTGCTGCAGGACAAAGTCAGGTTAGAGACCTTCTAGGGAACCTGAAAGTGCACAAGYCTATGGGTCCTGATGAAATGCATCCAGGTGTCCCAAGGAAACTGGAGGATGAAGTTGCTCATGAAGCTCAACAAGATTAAGGTCCTGCACCAGCACCAGAATAATTCCAAGCACAAACACAGGCTGGGCAGAGTGGATTGAGAGCAGCCCTGGGGAGGAAGACTTGGGGGTGCTGCTGGATGAGAGGCTGGACATGACCCAGCAAYGTGCAGCCCAGAAAGCCAAACATATCCTGGGCTGCATCGAAAGGAATGTGGGCAGCACATCAAGGGAGGGGATTCTGCCCCTCTGGTGAGACCCCACCTGCTGTGCTGCATCCAGATCTGGGGCTCACAACAAAAGAAGAACATGGACCTGCTGGAGTGAGTCCAGAGGAGTGCCACAAAAATGATTAATTAGAGGCATGAAACACAATTAGGATTGTTCAGCCTGRAGAAGAGACTCCAGGGAGACCTTACAGTGGCCTTCCAAAACCCTACAGGGTTCTACAGAGAGATGGAGAGGAATTTTTTCACAAGGGCATGCAGTGATGGGACATGGGGGAATGGCAGCAAACAGAAAGAGATCAGGTTTTGATTCAGTATTAGGAAGAAATTCTTTGCTGGGAGGGTGGTGAAGAACTAAAACAGGTTGTCCAGAGAAGCTGTGGCTGCCCCATCCCTCAAAGTGTTCAAGGCCACGGATGGGCTTTGRACAACCTTGTCTAGTGGAAKGTGTCCCTGCCCATGGCAGGGGTTTGGAACCAGCTGATCTTTAAGGTTGCTTCCAATCCAAACCATTCAATGATTCTRTGAATGAAGGCTACAARAACACAWATTGCTGGGGTTCACAATTTTAGAAGGAAGCTGAAAATTGCCTTTGTCTGGGAAAAAAAGCTAATCTGTTCTATACCTTCTGCTTAGATATAAAAAATATTCCTTACACCAAAAACTCAGAGTTCAATATCTATAGGTTATAAATTATTGAAAAATTTAAAAGTGATTTGATTTCAGTAGATAAGTTACCCTARCATAAAGAAAATATCCCCTAATAAAGGACTTTTAGATACACTGCTAAAGACACAGCAAGAAACAGCTCCTGGAAGTTCAAAGGAGARCCATTAAAATTATAAATTAGGCACATTTTTAAACAGAGTATGATTAATGACTTGGAAAAGAAGTACACAAAGTGGATTCTTTACTTCTTGTAAAACATGTAAGGTCATGCACTTTAGATAATAACAAGAATACTTTCAGCTATAAGCTAGAAATTACTGAGGAGGAGAAAGCTCAGTTCACATTAGTCAATCACTGTTTGACAATAAGCTACCAGTGTGAAAAAAGACAAACACTGCCCTAGAATTCATCAGCTCAATTATTTCCAGTAACGATGGGGGGAGTATTAGTGTGGTGCTGGTAAAGTACTGCTAAGACATCACTTCAATTATTGTGTGTAATTATGAACGCTTGTGTTCAAAAAAGATTAACTTAGGCTGGAGCAGCTGCAGAGGAGGACTACTAGGATGATGAGAAGAATGTAAAATATGTCACAAAAGGRGACAGAAAGAGCTTGTTTAAAGAGAGGATGACTGCTATCACTAAATATCACAGGGCTGTAAAGGAGCTGTTTTAAGCCAAAAGACAACCATGGTATAAGAACAAAGGGTTGAAACTGGACCTGAATAAATTTACTCCAATTTAGATCCTTTTTAATCACTAGGCAAATGAAGCGTTGAAACCATTTTGCAATAGGAATTTAGGAGATAAACAACTGTAACCAGCTTTAATATGGAGCTTAAATCCACACATATTCGAGTTACAGCCTCATTGTCACAGCTCCTGCAGCAGCAGGGACCAGAGCCAAACTGACAGGGTCCCTCCTGGGGATGGTCCCCTGGTAGCACAGGGATCATGTGCCAAAATGGCCAAACTGCCCCAAACTGCAGGGCCTGCTGAAACCAATATCATGCTTACACTGTGAACAGCCCTGAGGTTACCTTAATGACTTGCCTTCTCTTAAAAAATAGAAAATTATGTCTATCTATGAGCAGCAGATTTTCTGTTAATGTCAGAAATCTACTTTTAAACACTAATCACTCATTTATTTTTTCCAAAGCAAAGCTGGAATTACACTGAAAATGCCATGGTTAAGCAGACTTGTACCAAGGTTCACATACAAAAAGGCAGTATTTACACCATGCTGCCAAAAATGAGAATTACCTGGATATAAAAAGAATATTCACTGTTTCTCTTGTACTTTTTGTGAGTAGGAAGCATGGCTTCAGCCACATTGACTGACAGTGGTTCAGCTTACTGTTGTCTGCCTTGTTTAAATAACTCCTGCTGCAAGTCCCTTTCTTGTGGCATGTGAAGTGATGAAGTGGTGCTTTAATAGCAATTTAYGTATTGCTGTGGCCACCCATTGTTTTCCAAACTCCTTCTGTTTATCAYAGAAGGTCATTTCCTTACACTGCTTTCCTGAAACCCTTCAGTTTTATTATTTGTCTTCAGGGCACAAAAATACAAAATCTTCTTACGAAGACTCTAAGCTATTTTCCCTTGTATTAGAATAATTTTTAAACTACTTATATCTTCCTACTACTTCCTGAATGCCTGCTCTAATTAGATTGACAGCTTCTCACTTTGTTATTCTAAAAGCTGTAGGACAGCATTTAAAAAAGAAAAGCAAACACTTAAAGAAACAAACTGCAAAGAGGATGGATGGGGATTTAAAGTGCAAGCTTCCTCATGTTTAGATTTATTACTAAGTTTAATTAATTCAGTTTTAATAGCAATAAAATAATTCAATATATTAACAATAATTATTATTCATGYGAGCAAGGTTTCTTGTTCATGTGGTTTATGTAACCCATAAAATCATGTCTGAGATTATTTCCACTGAAAATATCCACTCCAGAGTTCATGTTTCTCTTCTCTGGTGCAAGTACTTGYCTTCAAGATGTTTTGGGGGAGAGGGGGTTTGTAACAAATAAAGTAATAGGAATGTAATACATTTTCCTTAACTAGTAAAACAAGGAGGAAATTTTTTTCAATTAAAAAAGGCAATGAAAATAAACACAAAACAGGATCTTTACTTATTTTTATTAGAYTATGATTCATGAGAGTGAGCACTACTTGAGTGAAATATATTTTCATATTTGGGTGGGATTTTATTATTGGCATTGCTTTTGAAGATATTTATATTTCATTTATCATAAAAGACCTAGTATAAGCACAGGAGACTCAAAATAAAGCATGCCACAAGATTACAATTTGTAGTGCTGAAGAACCAAGACCCTCTCATAACTGGTCAGCAGATGCCTCTGTTGGAAAYTGCAAATGAATTCAGTTCAAAATTAAATGCTTTTAGAATCATTCCCTAGAGACTGGAATTCAGCCTTTAAGTGCACGTGAGAAACCATCAAATGTGAGTCAATAAAACAATGCATGAAAAGCCACTTGTCCTGGCKAGACTCTTCTACACCAGCTTTTTATAAAGTACTTCAGAGGGTCTGCAACAGCACAAATTCCACAGCCAGCATAAAACCAGATTATRTTAACAGCAACCTTTCCTCCTTTTTCTCACCCTGTGCCAATAGTGTGACATTACAGACAATTTCACTCAAATAAATTCACTTTTTAAATAAAAAAAAAAAGTTGTTCCATGTAATTTCAAAGGCATGTTTTAAAGGATACTGTAGCTGCACTGCACTTTAGCTATTCCCAAAGCTGAGCTATGMAGCTGTTTGTCACCAAAACCAGACAATACCCTGAGTCTCTGAAGGAGGAGAGAAGCCAGGGTGGGGCTGGGCCCCAGGCACAGACAATGTGGGAGTGCCTGTGCATGAGTGAGCAGCCTTGGCTCCTCACACACAGCCAGGGCAGGCAGCCCATGGCGTGGGACATGTGTCCACCTCAGCACATTMMATCTCCATGTGCCMCCAGCCAARSAAAACYAACCAGCTGTAGGCTGACCTTAGCTCAGTCTGTGGGGAAGGGGCAGGAAGGGCTCTTATCCAACATTTTATTAGCATTTTACTTAAAAGACAAGCACCATAGTCCACTCCTTGTGACCAATTTGTTTTGGATATTAACTAAAGTAATTAATCAGCCTCCAGTATCAGTACAGGCTGGGGGATGAGCAGATGGAGAACAGCYCTGCCAAGAAGCACTTAGGGGGGCTGAAGGGAGAAAAGCTGGATATGACCARCAATGTGCACTTGCAGCCCAGAAAGGCAAATATGTCCTGGGCTGCCACCCCAGCAGTGTGGGCAGCAGGGCAGGGAGGGGATTGTGCCCCTCTGCTCTGCTGAGACYCCACCTGCAGGGCTGCACCCAGCTCTGGGGTCCCAGCACAGGAGCACATGGACCTGCTGGAGCAAGTCCAGAGGAGGGACACAAATAATGGTCAGGGGGTTGGAACACTTCTGTGAAGTCAAGCTGAGAGAATTGGTGCTGTTCAACCTGGAAGAGAAGGCTCCAGGGAGTTTATGRAGGCCTTCCAATACCTGAAGGGAGCCTACAAGAAAGATGGAGAGAAAATATTTACAAGAGMRTGTAGTGACAAGACAAAGTTTGAATGGCTTCAAACTTAAAGTAGGTTTAGTTTAGACATYAGGAARAAATTCTTTGCTGTGAGAGTGGTGAGACACTGGAACAGGTAGCCCAAACCCTGGAAATGTCCATGGCCAGGTTGGAYGGGRCTTTGAGCAATTAGGTCWMGTGGAAGGTGTCCCTGCCCATGGCAGGAGCAGTTGGATCTTTAGGGTGCATTCCAAACCTGGCCACTCTATGATGTCTCTGTGATCATAGACTTACCAGATGGAAGCCCTCTGCTTTGGGCCACCAATTTCTTTGTATTAAACTTTTAATATTCTCATAACACACTTGAAGTAGACAGCTTTATTCTCACAGACTATTGCAGACTTCTAACAAACTTCATATATCTCTTGAGATGAGAGCTTAGACCTTTACATCTAGATTTCTAGGGAACATCCCAATCAAATTTAAAATGCTGCATATGCTATTAAATCAAAATCCTGTGAAGTGAAATATGCTAGTTTACAAAGACCATCAGTCTTCACAAGCCAATCTGTCCCATCCCTATGAGTTCCTTGAAACTAGAAGGGTTTTTTTGTAAAGTGCTGACCACAACACCCTGCCATAACTGAACATGACAGATGTCTTTCAAAACTCCTCTGGATGAACAGCMACAAGCATCAGAAAACTGCATCTCCAGAAGTRCTTWGCACTTCAATCAGYCCTTGGAAAACAGGGCACCTGAAGGCATGGCTGTGTGTGAATGCCTGAGCCAGACAGCCAMGTTCCCTAAGCTATACACAGCAAAAATGAAGTCCCTAATGGAAAGATGCTCAAAACCAGGCTGAGGAGATCCAACTAGGAATAAAGCACAGAAGAAAACCCTAAATTTTTCTGGTTTTAAAAGCACAAACAAAAAAATCAGCAACTAAATTCCTCATAAAYGTTTCCAGGATAGAGAATGTTATTCCATTTTACATATCCTGCTCAGCATATTTAAGTGAAGAGCAAATAAACATTTATTTGTTCCATGTGAAGCARAAGTCCTTTAGATTATCACATATGTCTGATAAATTCTTCAGAGCAAATCTGAACTCCATACTCATGCCAAATCTTTACCCAAACTTTCATCACACACCTCTTTGTTAGTTAGCACACACCTCTTTGATTGTCTCAGGGGAAATTGCAGCTAAAGCACATTCCAGTTTATTTGGTGGAATTTTTGGCAGATTATGACTGAAGGTTTTTTAAAGACTTCATTACATCTCTGCCCTCCTTAAGCAAAGGTTATCACAAAGCTGCCTGTTTGTATGAATTATGACTACTAGGTGGTCACTACTGCCTGTAATATTAGTTATTACATGTTGAGTGATAAAGTTAAATCAGTAGATAACAAGGAGAAATCTCTACCAAGACCATCATCATGGAATCTAAAAATAGCAAAATTACAGTTACAGGGAGAAAATGATWAGCTTAATGTATACATGTGCTGAGCAAGCAGATGGTACATTTCAGGAAATTCCCTATGCATATCAAAACTAAAAATTTAAACTTAATCCTTCTAAAAATTAAAACTTGCAGGATAAAACAGGTCTTAAATATTTTTTAATCTAGATTTTAATGTTCATATTCTTCATCTTAAGAGCTAATGCTGTCAGCATTTATTGATTCAGCCTTCTAAAAATGACATCATCCTTCCAGCATGTCAGACACTGTCAAGGTGACTGTGATGGCATATGACCAGAGTATGACTCCAGTGTCACAAAACATTTGTGTCACTAAGTTTATCCAGAAACAGACACATAGCAAATGTCAGAGTGATAGAGAAGAAAAATACTGACTTTATTAATAAACTGCTATGTAAAATGTTTCATCACTTGCTGYAATACTGCCAAAATAGCCTTGTCAAGTAATTATTTAAACAGTTTTATTTAAATAAACTAGAGCTCAGTGAAAGTGCTTTGAACAACGTCACATCTTCCCAAAACACCACAGCATCTTTCAACATTCAGCTATTTAATTTGATGCTATCTGGGGAAAAAAATCCAATTTTCTCACACAGCTGTAAAGTATCTTTACTTTCCTACATTGAGTACTTGTGCATCTACTGGATTTCTCCTGAAGGTTGTTCTCCTTCAAGCACTCAAACAGCTCAAGCTAAGCCTCATGAAGACACAACTGCTTTGGTTACAAACTGCCCCAATTTTAATAATGGCATTGTTTTTCCTAAGGGTTGAAATGAGGCAAGAACTACAGAAGGTTGACTCATCTGATAAATTTAAATAAACCCTTGYTTAATGCTTTCAATATTTTGAAGTTATGGTTTTGACCAAAATAATTTCTTACTTTTTTTTTCAGAAGTAAAAGTCAGTGTTCAAATGACACTATGTCTAACACATCATCAAACACAATGAAACTCAAGCAGCACTTGAACTAATAAAACATAAACACATATTTTGTGAAAGAAATTTTAAATCATATTTTTTTCTCCCTCTCTTTCAAGAACTTTAAAAAGTAAGGTGCAAAGCCACGCCTGGACTGACATGACCACCCTGGAATTATGGAGTTTATTCAGCAATAAAATCCAGCAGAACTGGAACAACCCTACTCCAAAGTGTRGGGACTTCATGTGAAGGTCTGCACTTTTTCTTCCAGGGGATTTTATGGCAAGAATGGCTGCACTGACAGGCTCGTCTGAGGTGATGCTCACTTACAAGCAAGTGCATTTTAGATACTTTACAAATATCACTTCAACCTAACCCCATATTTTCTAAGCTCAGTAATCAGCAAATATCCCTTGTAGCTGTGGCACAAGCTGTAAGAATGACCTTGCCCAGACAAAGGCAGAATCCCTTCTCTCCACCTGCCAGCAGTGCCAGTGCCAGCTGAGCTGGAGCAGCACAGGGCACTCTGCCCTTCCCTCCTGTGCCCAGAGGAGCTGGCCCTGCTCCTCTGCCAGCAGGAACCCAGGAACCTCCTTCTCTACTTCACATATCTGATAAAGATAGAACCCTACCAATCACTCCCTACGAGCAGCAATCACCTTTCACTGGTATATTCTTGAAAATTAGGATATTCCTTTTAGCAGATTTGGAGCAGATTGTTCTTGTGAACCATCTCTGAAAACACACAAATGATTACCAGTCACAACACAGACAAGAGACAAGCAAACAGTGAATTCAGCTGGTAGGACAGGTGATGATCAGGATTTAACAGAGGGCTACRTTTTCCTGTAAGCCTCATTTTTCACCACATATAATCAACTCTAYTTCAAAATGTGGCAAATTGGCAGATATGGGGAAGCAGTTTGATGACATTTGTTTGTCACAATATGCCAGAAATTAGTTTACAAACTTGTCTTCAAAATTACGACAAAAACAATTTCCAATACCATTTCACATTTGCAAGAGGCTTCGATGCATCTTAATTGGTGAAGTCCAAGAGCTCAGTAATTTTGCTGGAATATGCTATCACATCCTGACAGACATGAAGTGCARGAGAAATAATAGGTCTGGCACAACCAGAAAACCAGGAGAAGGGGCTCTGACTGTCACAGCACAACACAGGACACTGAGGCACATCAGAACCAGGCTCTGGACAAGCAGAGATGCAGGCAGGCACACTGGCAGTGTTCATGCAGCCACTGGAACAATTGCTTGATCTATTCTTGAGGCATACACACACAYAGAACACAATTTTAAGGTGGCCCTAAATTTCTAGGTGTTGGCCTTCCCCCCTTACTTTATTAAAGATGCCCCTCTGTTGCTACAAGTTACCATGCAACTCCAGCCTGTCAATCTTGCTGAATGTAGCTCTCAAAGCACAATGACAACATCTTTTGGAGAGGAAATKATTTTGTTGTTGTTATTGCAATCAATGAAGGCTTAATTCATTTTTCCTTGACTTTTTCTGCACTATTATCTGTATTATAATAACAGATATGAACAGTGAAGATCGGGCTGTATTGTGCCAGCATGTCTGTACAGAATAATAAAGGAGAAAGTCCTTGCTTTAGAGATCACAGTCTGGCTGGTGAAGAGATAGGACAAATGTTACTGCTAAAAAATAAAACAGTAACAAAAGAGAACTGAGTCTCACATTGACATTTCTCTAATCAATGGGAAACAAGAGTGATTTACCCATTAAAAAGGGCAGAAGATGGACTTTAAGGTAAGATTTAGAATCATAARATCATTAAGGTTAGAACACRTCTCCAAAATCARCTCCAACTTTTAACCAAAYACTAACATGCCCACTAAAACATATCACAAAGTGACACAYCYAATAATTTTTTGAACACTTCCAGGSATAGTAACTCCACCACTTCCCTGGGGAGACTTCTTTAATGCTYAACCACCCTTTCAGTGAAGAAATTTTTCCTAATACCCAATCTAAACATCCCCTGGTGCAMCTTGAAGCCRTTTCTCCTTTTCCTGTTAGTTGCTGCCTGGGAGAAGRGMCTGACTCCCACCTCACCACCCCCTCCTGCCAGGCAGCTGTAGGGASTGATAATGTCACCCCTGAGCATCCTTTMCTCCAGGCTGAGCACCCCCAGCTCCCTCAGCTGCTCCTCATCAGACCTGGGCACACACTGATCATGGTCAGCTCTCTGTGGACCAGCACCCCCAGATCCTTTTCCAAAGGGCATCAGCTTTTTTACAAAAAAAAAAAAAAAAAAAAGAAAATTTGGAATATGTTTCTTAAGAGCAGCGGTTGAACAGGGTACTTGGAATTGGGATGAAAAAAGGAGAGTGAGGAATAAATGCATATATCTACATAGATGGGGGGTGTACCTATTTATATATTATTTTCCATTATTAAAAGTACCTACAATTTGCACAGCTCCCAAAGTGTTTCAARTTACTTTCAATAAATATTAGTATAAGTAAAAATCACCAACCTGTCACAATAAATATTTATTGTCTTAATATATTTTGAATGAAATCCGTACTGTTTTGGAATCAGGAATGTTCTCAGAGGTGTGAGGTATAGTAAAAACACTGATCACACACTTTTACATCAGTTTTTTTACTACACGGATTTATAAAAAATTAGGAAGAAATTGAAAAAAAATCACATTAAAATTCAATTATTCTCTARCTTTTTCCCCATACCATTTTTTGGTCACCCAGTGGAAAAAAAAAAAGCATTTATATAAGACCTGAAAAAAACATCAGTAGTGAATAAATGTACTTGCTAAATTGGRCCAAAATTGGCCCCAACACTTCAATTAGCACTCTGGTTTTGGCTGTGTGAAAGTATTTCTAAAGGCATTTTCTAGTTTAAAAACTCCAGAGACCACTTTATAAGCACTGGCACATGGAAAAYGCTCCTCTGTGTCTCCAGTGCAGTCATCACCAGATCTCATCTGCAAAGCCTTRAGTGCTGCCTGTAGAATTAAACACTCACCTGCACCCATTATTCAGAGCTCACTAACACAAGCAATGTCACACGTGCCACACCTCTGAGGAGCTTCCTTCTCCTCTTCAGCCTTCACCACACAAATGCTAGCAGGAGCTACAGGTATATTTAAAAGGTTAAAAGCTTGAAGTGTTTTAATGTCATCTTCATAATGCTACAAAGATATTTGAAATAAATTGTGGRCTAACTCAGAGCTTCTCAACAGATYAGGCAAAAATTGGATTTTGATGTCCAAGAGCTGCTGCCATGGCTGGAGTAAGRCAAACCTGACAAGTCCAAGAGTAGCTGCAGAAAAGGATGAAGGTGTTCAGGGTGACTGGACTGGGTCCAAACTAGATTAAAACTAGGCCACTTAAAGTATTTTCTGTGTAGATTGCCTCTCCAGTTAGCTTGTTCCCCCARCCTTGGGGCATTGGTGTCTGCCTTATCCAATTACATGTGGGGAATTTTCTTCCTCAGCAGTTAAAATACTTGGTAAAATAAATATAAAAAATAAAAYAAACAGTTCCTTGCCAGGCAAGCAGGGGTAATTACTGCCTATGCCATGATAATGAATAAATGTTGTAGTAATAAAGCTAAACCCTTTCCACAAGGCACATATGACAGTCAATCACAGGCAGAAATGGTCAACTTTTGGCCATGAAGACAATTAAGCAGTAATTAAACATCATGACACAGAGACTTTCAAAGTTTTATCATCGTTATGGCTTCCTTACATACCATTTCTAGGTGGAAGTATCTTAAAACTCAAATGTAAACTTTCTTGACCAATGTCAGTTTGGCACCAACTGACTATTTAATTGACTGTTAACAAATTCTTCAAGATATGACTGCTATACAGATATTTTATCTTGCTGTTAATTGGTAATTATACATTGGCAGAAAAATCACTGTTTCTTTCCAATTATTCCAGAACTCAGTGACTATTTAAACTTTGCTAATTAGCAGCGGAGGGCTGTTACATCTTCTGGGCAAATTGTATTTGATAATCCCTATTAAAATATACATGGCAGTAGTTGACTTGTAACAAAGAAAAAAAAAAGAGGAAAAAAAAGTGGCAGTTCAAAGGGTATTAGATACAGCACAAGGCAAACGGGGGCCTATTAAAATTTCCCCAACTGTTCTAATGAGAATGCCGAGGGTCATTTCTTCCTAGTTTACCATCTGTTTGGTTTCTGGCAAATATCTCTGGTGTGAAGGGAGGCTCCTGGAGCCCATTTGGCTTGTCACAAAGTAAACCAGGGATCTGCAGCAATTTCAGTAAGTTGCAGAACTACACTTCAAAATCAGTAGCATGTACAGAGCTGAAAACTTTTTTTAAGAGCTGTCATTTACTGACTGTTCCTTACTTTGCAGAGCTGTGAGCAAGCACAGAGAGGCAGACTGAGCAGGGGGGATCCATTTTATAGGCTCACCTAACAAAAAATGCMACAGTTGGCCTTTTTCCATCTCACAATGTTAGTGGGGGATATTTCCCTTTATATRTGAAAATCTGAAAGCAAAACATTGTCCCAGAAGCATCAGTGCTTAAGCATAGACCGATGCCAGAACCAAGCTCTGACAGCTCAAAACCACAAACCCCATGCAGGACCAGGAGCAGCCTTGGATGCCTGCAGTGCACAGAGCCATGTGCTGACAGAGGAGGGGTGCACTGTCTGTGGAACCCCCTTGGGGATGACACAGGCACCCTCTTTGCTTCTTCCTCTGGAGATGGAACCAGCCTCGGGCAGCACCACCTACAGCAACTCTGCCCCAAGACTGCTCAGAGCCAAAAGGGATATGGGACCTGGAGGCCACTCTTTTCCTTTTCCCCAGTTCCCAACCCTCACAACCAGATCAAAATGATCCTTCCTCTATAAACTGAGAGGGGGTTTGGGTTGGCTGTGCAATCACATAKGTAACCAAAATACCCAGGATTTTGGATTATGTGARGGCTGCTTTAATCCTGTYRAAAGGCAAAAGAATAGTAAAAAGYAAAGAGTRTAAGATAATTTAAGTGGCATTACRTTGTATCTGSTGATTGGTCTTTCCAGGATTTCCTGAAGGAAATTATTATTCACCATATTGCAARTAATGTTTCTAACATTCATTTTTTTAGATCCCTGAGATTCAATRTATTACTTAAAATATAAATTATCATCTTCATGGTATAGAAACAGAGTTGCAAAAGAAAAAAGACTGCAATATCATCTTTCATCTTCTATTTTTTGCTGCCTAGAAGAAGCAAGTTCAGGCACTAAAATGTTYCCAGGTAACACCACCCTCCTAGTTTCTTATAAAGTAGACCACACAGTTACAAAAACCCTAAATTTCACGAGGAGTTTAAAACCTCACAGTAGAATAGAGTTATCTGTTTTGAGAGATTGCAAATTACTAGTTGTGTAAACCTACACAGAATAGGAACAAAAAATTCTGTTATCCAATTAGGCCTATGGCAACACTTTCCAGAGTAAACAGAGCTTGGAGTCCACTGTCTCTACTACAACAGAACCTRTGCACTTCCAAGAGGCCCTTGGCAATTTAGGTTGGAAGGTTAATGTATACATAATTGTTCTCATCAAATTACTTGTTAATTCCACATTTCCTAAAAGGTACACATCAGTGCASTCATTATGATTTTGCATAAAATTAGGTTTTGGGGGTGCTTATCTAGAAAGGCTCATGTTTCCCATTGTAGTTTGTAAGAAACTAATTACACCAAACTGGAATATAATTTGTTCTGTATTTACCATTGAAAAGCTACCAGGGAGCCAGAAAGCCTTGGGAAGAACCAGAGCACAGTGTGAGTGGCAGGTCAAAGGCAAGCTTTGATGTGTGCAGCCCAGCACATCTGTCTGCTCAGCCAGCCTGTCACCAGGATCATCCTGTGTAATGAGACAGATTTGGGTCCTCAGCTCATGGCGCTCCTTATCTCTGCTCAGGGATTAGGCTGTAATCTTCTCCTGTAATTGTGGAAATGATACCCTGCTCCCTGCTCCCTCTGCTTTCCAGAGCACACAGCTTTKGAGGAGCCATGCAGTATTTTTGTGCTTCTGCCAAGCTGCAGAGTGGTTCCCCTATCACCCACCAAATCATTTATCCTGACTCTTGTTTGCAAGTGATCATCCCCATCAGACCCACAACTACACTGGCAGCTTTCTAGTATTTTTTTAGTACTCCAGCATCCCACTTTCCTCTTTTATATTTGGCCTAAGTTCAGCAGTGAGAGCCCCTAAATGACTGCATGGGAGATGAGTCTGGTGGGCTGATAAACACCAGAGCACAGCCAGATGACCCAAGCAGTCAAAAAAGGCCAAACAGCAACAAGAAGCCTCAGAGACAAAAGCAGAAGAAAGAAAAAGCACTGATGGATAAAGAAATCCCACTGAWGTCCAAAATGTGTCTCCAGACACAAACAGGGTGTGAATAAACTGAGGGCTACCAGTGTGACATGTGAAAGGAGACAAAGAGTGGCACTGCCCATCAGCCATCAATGCAGAAAGATGTGGGAACATTCCCATGTACACACCACCCTGACCAGGCAAGGWGAGTGGAAATGGCACTGAAGAGATGCAACTGAGAGTATCAGTTGCATCAGGGGGTCTAATGAAGGAAGAAACACTATTCCTAAAAGCTACTTTTAAAGATAATTTATTTGCTAAAGGATCCTCCTAACTTGGTTAGTGAAGTTTCAACACATTTATGTTTGATCCCAGTTCTAATTCTAGCTTAACCATTTTAGTTTTACATTAACCTGAACCCAGAAAATGCTTCAGCCTGGACAAAACCACTATTGACTTTTATAMCCAAAAACTTACACATTCTTCCCCAAGAAATTGTTAGAAGGTTTCCCAAATAAAAATTTCAACAAGCTTCATGTCAGGGTAATCCCACAGAGGAAACCAAGACCTATTCCTTTGCCTACATGGTATGTACTGAAGAAGAAAGAAAACATAACCCTAAGAATTAAAATATTTTATCATTTTTCCTTCAAAGCTTCTTGTAATGGTTAACTGTTACAATTGACAATGATTGTGTCTCCATCAAATAACTTCCTAAASTGGTAAAAGGTAATTGTAGTCACAACACAGTAGCTCACAGCACAGAAGAGACAAATGTGTGTGTTAGGGGAGACATCAAATTGTTGGGCAGTCTGGAAGATTATGATAATCTACTGTGACCTCCTGTGTGAGACAGACAAGAGCATTTCAATGGTAATATTGCAAGGGAGAAAAAATATTCTTCCCCTGCACCATAAGTAACCACTATCAACCCAATTTCAGAATATTACTATCTTCAGGTTTTAAAGGCACAGCTTTGCCTGCCCCTCCCCCCATCTAATCTGTGATAAACCACATAAATCTTTGAATTGAAGCCTCTGAACCTGACTAGTCCTCAACATTAAAAAAACATCATAATTTCCAGCAAGCTAAACTTGAATATCAGAGTCACTTGCCTCAAAGGGGAAACTGCTTCTCTGCTGATTGGAAATGATGACACAACAGATGGATCTGGGGTTTCTGGGGAAAGTGCTTTATGTTTTCTTCAGAAAGCAAAACAATGTCACTCCCACCCACTATTTAACTAAACAACATATTAAATACTGTGGAGACTGCTCTATTTTTCTACTGAAAATGGTAGATTTTTAAAGTTTGGTAGTTGGTAGTAATTTTTAAAAGCCTATCATTTACATGCTGCATGCTTTTTGGAAGAGGCCAGCTTTCTCATCTCTCACTGCAAAGTAGAGATAGGAAACRTTTATACAGCTTTTAGTCCTGGGAGCCATCAGTACATCATAGATTGAGCATTCATATATTAGTGCATTTGAAAGCCAYTGCCATTTTTCCTTCACTGTTTATTTTTTACTGTGACTTCAGAGACACTGCACAAGAGCATCATCTGTTGTGAAACATTCAGATTGGTTTTTTTATCTTTTTCCAATATATATACAGGCTTAGGAAATAGCAAAGAAAAACAGCAAATTGAGACCTTTCTTTAAAATATTTTTAACTAACACTGTAACAAACTGACCCTACAGTTTACCCACAGAAAGTTAAAAAAAAAAAATTCAGAGATGGTAGCACTTTTTCTCTAACACAGACAGGGGCATGCTCAAGATAGAGCATCTCCCCAGGCATGATATTTGAGAATTTGTAGTGATGAGCAAAATGAAATAACTCCGACTCCTCATGACTGTTTCTGCATCACTTTGGCTGTTGCATTTCTCCAGCCTGTAGGCTTGGAGCTTCTTTTGCATACAGAACACACACATCACCACTTTAATTGTGTTGGTTTTCTAACAGTGACAGAATGTCCAAGTAACACATCAAGAGCTAGAGAATGACCTTTGGCAAATTAAAGAAGGCCATGTTTTTTCTGTCATACGTCACATGTTTCTTTAACATCTGTCTCCATAAAACCTCAAATGGAACAGCCTTATTCTACAAATGTAGATATACATTTAGGGAAAAATAGACATTCTTTGAAAATGCACAGAGGTATTTAGGTTCTTAAAATTCTGCTTAATTGTTAATCTTAAATACTTGGTTGTAATTAAACAGGACTCGTATACTTTGCCCAGTCATTTTGCCATGATGTGACACAAACACTTATTTTACAGCAAGGTAATAGCATGCCAGTGACTTGACCATCCCAGAAATTTCACATTGACAATTTCTTTCTGTCTTGCTTACTCCACCAGACTCTATTCATTCTGTAAACAGTCCAGTGGGAAATGAGAAACAGCAGTACAAATTCTTCCAGAAAAGAGAATGTTTCAGTGCCTWTTGTACAAGGCATGAAATACTTGTGCCAGCCATGCTCTTCCCTTTGAAAGGCTGAGCAGAAAGTCTGAGATTGAACTCTGGTGTTATCCACAGAACCAAGCCCTTCTCAAATTATCCCTCAGTACATTTTTAAATAATGTGCTATTTACATTACATTCTTTCATTTACAAGCAACTCCATGTCTACTGGATGACACTCAAATGCCCAGACCACTCATGCTATGCACGTTTTGTAACAAAAGTAAGTACCATGAGAGGTTATTATGAAGAAAGCACTAAATTCTGACACAAGCAGACAAATTAGCATTTAAACATGCTGCTGCAAGTGCWGTTGGTGTCCCATACAACTGGTTCCTGTTTTTTTACCTTCACCACAGATTGCTTGTTAGGGGCACTGAGTTCCTCCAATCTGAGGAATGCAATTCTTACTATCATTTGTAAGGATATAAAAAATGCTACCAAATAACAAACTGCAGAGGGTATAGCTGTCAATTACTTGCACAGATTTAGAAAGGATTATTTTAAAAATGYTTGTCCTTAGCACAGCTGCTACTGCTGAGGGCTACAGCAGAACCTGAAATACATGATAATTTTGCAAAGCCTATCATATCCCTTTTACTACAATTCTGCTTTTTGGACATGGTAAATAATTGGTTGTATAAAGTATCTTGACTAGCATTCTGGTTTTAAGGAAGATGCTGTTAACTGAATGGAAAAGTAGGTTGACATAAGCTTAAAGGAAACAGGTTTTCAGCCCAAGAAACACTTAGAGGCTTTGGGCTAAATGCTTCACTTTATACAAAATGTCACACAATTTAGAAATGGCTGTTTAAAACAATATATCTGGTGAGACTTTTCTCTCTTAAAATTTACATTATTCAGCATACTAATACCAGGGCTGAGTAAAGGTGAAGGTGCTACAAAAAGCAATAAAAGCTGCCTAAAAGCTGCCACTGCCTTATCTCATTGAGTCCCACTGACTTCCATGTATTATTGATTACTCAGTCTGAATTAACCTGTTCCAGTAACTGTGTTGCTACTGATGTCCTCTGTACAACCAAGCACTCATTACCTGGGCTGCAGAAGRTAAATTGCATTGGACTTACCAAATCCAAAAGCACTGGAACCACCAACACTCTGGGAAGCCTGAACACTGGTGGATGTGTAGAGCCCAGTTACCAGTAAGCCATCAAAGAAGGTACTTGTAGAAATAGTCACTGAAATGAGAGAAATAAARCACATGTAAATACCATGGTTAAGATCCTGTACATGTTCTGTGTGCAGGCTCTTGCTCTTGGATGAGATCCCATCATACAGACCAGTGAATCCATCTGAATTCCCACCAATATTTATGCTGCCTTTACTTCCAGTTGGTGCTTGGGAAGTTGCCTTTGCCAGAAGCAAAAAATATGGTATTCAYGAAATGCARTAACAGTGAGTTATTTTCTAACTGTGAYTTAGAAAATAATGCACCAGAATTTATGGCTTGTAAGCAATTGTGCAGACATTAMACTGTAGTAAAAGCAATGAAATAWCCAGGATCATGATACTGTTAYTTCTGGATCTAAATGCAGTGCCAAGTTACTGTTATCATGCTTACTATAGTATCATACATTTAAGTTATATGGGCATTGAGACATTACAGATTGAGTGTATTTMAATAGCTCAGGAATGCATTTTTAAGAGAGTCTTAAGTAATAGCAGAAAACGTCCAAATAGTTGGATGAGTAACATTGGAATCTATACAGCCTTTGTTAGAATTGACAATTCCTGCAATACTTATTCAATTCTTGTACACRCTAATTTTCATATTTATCTTGGCATGTTTGACAAGGTAACCCACAAGGAAGCCAGTTGCTRTACCCTTTTTGGATTTCAGCAAAGCTTTTGATACTGTCAGTCACAGGAGCCTTCTGGACAGGCTGTCCAGCACACAGCTGGATAAACACATCACTGACTCACAGACTGGGCACACAGGGTCACAGTGAATGGGGTGGCATCACACTGGGGACCTGTCACTAGTGGGGTTCCACAGGGCTCCATCCTCTGCTCTCCAGGCACTGTGCTCTTCCACATGTCCATAAACGATYTGGGCACAGGGCTGGAAGGGATGTTGAGCAAGTCCAGAGACAATACAGAGCAGGGAGGAGCTGCTGACTCCTGCAAAGACAGAGAGGCCCTGCAGAGAGACCTCCACAAACCAGAGGGCTGGGCAGTCACCAACCAGAGGAAGATCAATAAAACAACAAAAAGCTCTCTCTGCTGAAGAAGTCTTACGACTTTCAGCCTCACCCACTGACGATGCATACAGACATCAGTTACCACACTCATTCTGCTTTATATCTCAATCCTTTCTATTCCCTTAACTTGGAGTGCCTGTCAGGGATTGCTGATAAACTCTGATCACTCCCTAAATCACATTCTACCTCCTTTTATTTCCCTTTTTTGCTGGAGACACCGTGAGCCAATGACTGGCCAGGAAACTGAAGCAAGGCACTCTGAGGTGACTGCTAGGACATTCATTGGTGATACATACTCAGCAGAGAAACTGATGGCTTTCTTCAGTCCTAATAGTCCATGTTTCCTCTGTGGTATAAATTTGGCTTAAAATTAGTGTTTAATATTTTTATATTTTTAAAAAGATAAAAATATTGACAGTAGCTAATTTATTTTGAGCAGAGGAGCAGTATTTACTATTTACCATGTTTTCTTCATTGTTCAACTCTTAGTATTTAATTATCTTATCTTCTTCTCTTTGATTGTTCAATACYACACTGAATAAGCCCTGAATCCAACTTTTCTGCTCCCATGACTCCAAATTTCAGTGTTTTGCAATAGACACTTCCCTGAATTCAGATGCAGGTTCAGAGCCATATGTTCMGTTTTTAAGAACAGGCTACTTCTGATGGATGTTAAAAGAACAGCAAAAGACTCTAGATTTTTTTTTAAAAATAAAAGATGTATTAGGGGAGAGTAAAATAAAATCAAACAAGCAAACAATGAATTTTTTCTGCATTTGATGATGAAGTGGTGAATAATACATGACCTTTTCTTCCCTTTATGCCTTTAAACCAACAAAGAGGCAAAACATATGTTGAAAAGTATGCCTATGTGTTATTTTTGAAGACTTGGCAAAAGAGCCAGTGAAAAGCACTGATAGAAGGGCACTGGGCCAGTACTTYGCTGCCATTTTGTTTCCCTGTGGGGAAGATCTTATTCTTTACTGGCTGGGATATAATGCAAAAGCCTACTGTGAACAGGTGACCAGTTTCTCTGTGGGAAAGAAGTGATATTTCACAATGCCYGTATTTGACTTTGGACATATTTGTGTGATTGTCAACCCTCATTTTACATAAGCATCTAATAGGTCAATTTTTATTGTTGAAAAATTTCCAACACAGTATGGCTCCCTCATTAAGCCTCTGGGAAAGGCCTCTAGCACATTTTTTAAAAACAGAGCACTAGGCTGTTATTACACACGTGTCATACATTTCAGAATAATTCCATAGTTCTTCAAGAGAAAAAAAAAAAACCATGACATTCTCAGTGATGACTTTTTTTCCTACCCACCAGTGCAATACATCAAATTCCCATAAAATGAAAGAAAACACACACTATGCCAAGTGATAATGACCAAGAACTGTGCTAATGCACAGCCCAGCAATAGGACTGCTATTTCATATAGGGGCTAGGGCTTGTTACTGTGGGGTCCTAAATTCCTCTTCCAAAAGAACAGGAAGTTTCCCTCCACCTGGCTTTGTTTGTGCCTTTACACTGGGTCATGCCATCTGTAGCTGATGTCAAATATCTGGCACCACAGAGGCAAAGAGCAGTGCCATGACCCACTGGGACTTTGTAAAACAYGTGGAAGGACACAGAGCAGCCAGGGCTGGGCAGCCCAGGGGGGCTCTGGCATTGCCCCAGTGAAGGGACAACACAGCAGCAGGTGTCACCTACAGCCTGAGCAGGCTCTGCTCCATCCTCCACTTCTTTGGGAGGAGAATTTGGTCTGTCCTGTCCCTGGGGACTGAGTGGCTGGGCAGGGCTGTGCTGGACCCTCAGAGAGCAGCCCCCAGTGCCACCCCTCCTGCTTCACCCCCAACTCCACCTCTCACCCCTCACCCCAGGGATGGCAGCACACAGCCCAAGGTGCAGATGGAGGCAGGAACCCCTCAATTGCTTTGAAATAGTCCAGTAGGAGGGACTGAGAACATCTTCCCAAGCAATGAGGGCTGCATTTTGAAACAGCCTCCTGAYCAGACAAAATCACACTGCAAAATTGTAGAGGCAAAGGTGGTAACTACTTTAAGACTCGCTCAACACTTCCCTCTATTTTCAGTTCCTGAGATATTTGCCAGTTTTTATCCCCGTGGGCTACTTGGGTTGGTTTGTTTTTCATGGTGTCTCCCTTAGACTGATTTAATTATTTAAGGAAGAAGGAATTTCAGTCAAAACATTTCATTTCTGAGATGAGGTTAGAGTAGAATATGTTKCCCTGGATGAAAAATTCCACTGTCCTTTGCTTTCATCAACTCTTCTGCTCTGAACTGTGAGTGTATTCCTCCAAGTTTGGACAAATTATATTTTATATATATATATGCGCACATTTAAAAAAATTAAAAATCAGAGTTCACATATGCTCAACAGAGACATTTTCATTTTTARTAACTAAATATTTCTGCAGACTCTGTCCTCACTTAGTACTCTTAGAGGACTCTGACTGATGAAAGCTCACTGAAAAAAGCCCCATGAAAAATATTTCAGTCCAGCTCCACTGCTTTGTTGGAGCAGAAGTGCTTTGTGGAGATAACATTTCTGATGATGTTTTGATCTGGAAAGTTTCTCAGTGTTYTAAAGCAGGAAGTCATATCTGCTGGTTGGAGAGAAAGGGGAAAGAGAGGGATCTTTATCAAAAGTCTAAGCCTTCTATGACAAGACACCAATTCATCAAAATCCCACTTCTCAAAACGCTGAGAAAGGTGCAAAATGTCACAAAAACAAAGTTGCTCCAAAAGTTTGACCAATACCATCACMAGTATCTTAAACTTAGGAGACAGCAAAGTAGACCTGAGGGCAAAAATGAGCCAGGATGGAAGAGRTGGTGACGAACCAGTACAGGGAATAGGGAAATTTTTGGAGAAAAAATGGGGAGTGATGGGGATGAAGGGACCACAGCTGGAGAAAGCCAAGAGAAAGTGATGAAAAGCAGATGGAATCTGCACCTGTAGCCTGGAAACCCTAGAAAGGTTCAGTATGAGGGTCTCACAGAGTAACTGGGAAGAGGGACCAGGTGTAAAACCCAACAGTAAAGTGTGGGTCAGCCTCACACCCTGGTCAACTGCCACAAAAGCAATCCACCTTCTAAATCAAGTGAAGGGCGTTTGCMTGAGGGATATGAAACATTCCTGACCACAAAACTCATGGATAGGAATACATGGATTATGGAATAACTCCAGTTTATTTTGTAGAAGCCTAGGATATGGCTCCATGTGAAAGAAATCATATTGGGGCTGGGAAACACCACGGAAGTATCCCCTGGTGCTCTTTTACCCTACCCTTCTTTCTGTACAATGACTGTGGTCACAAAAGGTGCTTCTGAGCATCATGAGGCCCTCAGTTCAGTTTTCCACCAAAAATCATGGGAGCTGCTGCCTGCAGCCCCTGCACACTCAGCACATGGCTGTGCTGTGCTCAGTCGCTGGCAGGGCTGGTCTGGCAGGCACACAGGAGCCTCACCCTGCCGAGGCCACCATCCCTGGGAAGCTTTGGTGTCATTTCCTTGGGAAGGGAGGGGATGCAGCAGCCTGCTCTGGAGAAGAAGCCTTTCATTTTGCACGACAAGTTTCTGTGAGAGCCCTGGCACTGGTGCTTCCCGTGGGACAGGGAGCAGCAGAGCCTCTGGCAATGCCAGGAGCTGACAGGACTCGAGGAGGAAGAGGGTCAGCAAGAAGGAGGCTGGCAAAGATGCTGCTGAAATTACACCAGAGGTGAAGGTAGCAGCATAACAGCAAAGACAAAATGGGGTTTGAACTGAAGCTACAGGCAAATATTTTTAAGACATTGATGCTATTCTTATAAACACGATTTTCACTGCTTTCCAGTGCTGTACTGCATCCTGTTATAGAAATCTGTTAATCAGTGTCAATAATTGCACAAAAATTGCCTTAAATGCTCTTGAGGGACTGATCTACTCTCCAAAAAGGCTGTATTTTGACTGATATTCAAAATACTCAAAATGYAGCCAATGCATCTAAACTGTAAAAGCAGAAAAAGTGCCAGGTGGAGGAAGGGGATCACCTCAGGAGAGGAGCTGCCACTGACAGCCCTTACCTATTTTGGCTGTTCTTCAGAACCAGCTGAATGTCACTAAGAGGGCTGAAAGATACAGAAATCCCACAGAATTTGCAGCTGCTGTGGTTGRCAATCACAGAGCACAAGAAGGAACCAATGAAGGCAAAGATCTTTGATGAGCCACGCTTAAGTGAGTCAAGACATAGCCACAATGTAAAACTGCACTTCTGTATAGCAGAGAGAAAACAGAAAGTAATTCTTGTATGAGAAATGGAACCACCACAGACAGTGGACATCCTGAAATGAGTCTTTCTTGCATCAAAGCAATGACAGGCACTTTTTAAGGTTATTCTCAAGGTCAGAGCCAGTTCCCTGTAACACTRATCATCACCACACACCTGAGTCACAGCTGGAAACCAACCTCTTAGAAAATCAATTATTTATACTGAAGTAATGCTTTTGGGGTCATTTTTTGGCTTCACTCCTAAAAAAATATATCAGCATCTGCAAGTCAGGTGTGCAATGGCACTGTTCAGAGAGGCCTCTGTCCCTGCAGTGCTGCAGCATCCTGCAAAAGGAATGGACACTAACACCACACTGCAGTCACAGAGGATGCTGAATTGAAAGGGACCCACAAGAACCATCAAAGTCCAGCTCCTGGCTCTGCACAGCACCATTCCCAAGAGTCACAACAAATACCCAAGAGCATTGTTCAAACACTTCTTGAACTCTGTCAGGCTGCTGCTGTGACCACTGCCCTGGGGAGCCTCTTCTGGTGCACCCTCCTAAAACTGAACCGAAACTTCCCCCAACACAACTTCAGGCCTCATGCCCTGTCACTGTCACCACAGAGAAGAGAGCAGTGCCTGCCCCTCCTCTTCCCCTCACGAGGAAGTTGTACCTGCAGTGAGGGCTCCCCTCAGTCTCCTCAACACAGGGAAGATGCTCTTTGTCCCTTCCCAAGTTTGTTCCCTTTTTCAGGCAATGGACCCTTTCTGTCACCCTCATCCAATGCCAAACACAAGTGACCCATCCAGGCATGCAGTGCTCTCAGCACACAGATAATACCAAATCCTTAAAATACAAGAGCACTCCTGAAATGCCAGCTGCAGATTAAATTGCTAGTAAGCAGAGAATAAACCCAGATGCCTTATTTAAAGGCAACTGTCAAGATACCACAGTGATTAGAAATCTATAAATACTCAGGTAGAGTTTTACAGGTATGTTTTCCAAATAGTGTGCTGATAAATGTACTTGCAAGGAGAATACAATATTACAAGAATCCAGGAAGAGTGGATACTGAATTGCACTCAGAACCTTATCACTAAAAAATAAAATTTCAAAAGACTAGCAAAATGCATGTTGACATCAAACTAATTTTTATGGCTCACAGACATACTTTGCTTTCAAAAGAACACAAAATCGAGAAATTCGTAATTATAGTTATTTCAAATATGAACACCAGACAGACATGCAAGAACAGGATGAATCACAGGTCTACACATCATTCAGCAACAAAAGCAGAAAACCCACAGGRTTCTTACTCATACTTGTTCTGATTTTCCCCAAGTAGGTGGCAGAAAGCAGAAAAAGACATTTCAGCATGGTTAAGTAAACAGATGCAGTCTTACAACTGCAAGCATTCTCACTTAGGTATTGGTTTTCTGAAGCCCACAACCAAAGCACTGAATTCACAATAACACACCAGCTAGCTTTTCTGGAAGTTCCTGTACAGAACAGCACCATCTCTAACCTGTGCTGGCCTCACCAGTAATTCCAGTYAGCAATTACTCTCAGATGGAGGCGAGTAAAAATGCACAAGTTTTGAACTTTGTCACCTTAAAAATCTGATCTGGCCTTGTGTTATGTCACAGTATAATTTCTGTTCTTCTGCCCCATGCTCCATCAAATCTCTGTGTCTTTACAGCTTTTTAAATCCTTTCCTAAATTGGTAATGAGCAACAGAGAACTGAAAATAGATTGCAGATGTGTGGCAAGAAGACTGTAAGTGATATCCAGAGACATCATTTGTCACTGATGCAGAGTAGCCTATCAGCCTTGTGAAAGGACTATTTGCAGAGACATTACTTATATTTTTGAAAGCTCMTAACAAGACAGTGACAATGACATCAGCAGCAATATAAAAAGTGTTTATCCTTATATTCCTAAACTATAAGGAATTGGTCATATTTGTTTACATRGTCCAAGATGCTCCAGAGCTCCCATCTCACTGAAAGTGAAGAGTCCCATGGTTAAACCTGTGAAGAGACTTCCASTGTGAGACCCAAGAGTCTGACTTCCTGTGTATCAAAATCCCAAACTTAAATACATTTCTGACCATATTCAAAGCCACCAGAAGCYTGGCCACGTTGAGCAGAGAGGTTTGTTCCAGCTGGCATCACCAAMCACGTTGGCACAGCCCAGAGACCTGACAGAGGAGAGGTAAGGCTGGCTGCTGTCAGAGCTGCCTGCTCAGAACCAACAGATGAGCAATTAAGGCTCTCACATAGGTAAGGTGATTCAAATCTGAATTTCCCAGCAAAATACTGGTTTAAAATATTTTTAAACTCCAGTGCCTGTGTGGCCCAGGCAGAGTCCCTGGGCTGCAAGCATTGCATTTTGTATGGGAAAAAGGGAATACCAGCTGGCACAGAGRGAGGCACGTCCTCTCTTCCTTTTGGGGCAGCCTTCTTGGAAGGAGAAGATGGAGGTTTCAGTCAGTGGCCCAGTGAATATGTGCTACTGCTATATAAAGCTCCAGAGAACATCACATCTATTTATGTCACCCATTTAGGCTGYAAATCTCACCCTAATGTTGATGTTTAAAACAGACCAGATGAATCACACTCCAGAAATGTCTGMTTCTCCTCACTGACTCTAAAGGGAGCCCAGACTGTAAAGCTCAGCTGTAGATGTCAACACTGAAGATGGYTAAGCTGAGATTAYTCCCACCAAGAGCCATTCACACAGAGTAACTTAATTATCCAATTTCTATTAAAATGTCCAACTATTGCCCACATCAGAGGGGAGTGAGCAGGAATTAAACATCCCAGAACCCAGAGCTCACCCGAGGACACCGGAGACAATGAGGATCTTTATGTTCTTTCTTATGTTATGCCAAACATATCACTAATGCTTAGCAACTTAGCAAGCCCCCACTCCAAAGGGTACCAGCAAATGTCTGTTATTCCATTTGATAATTCACAGAGGCCTGAATAGTATCAATGGAGTTTAAGCAGTAAACATAAAAACCTGCATATGAAACAAAATGTGTTTCACTAAAATGATCTGTGTCTCCAAAAATATAACCACTGAATTAAATGGTGTGCCATAGCCAAAACAAGAATAAACATCAGAATACCATTTCCTGTAGTGATTGAAGAGGACAGTTATTTACAGTTTTAGCTTAAGGAACACAAATCCAATCATACTATTTATTGAAATGCACCTCCAGGCAACAAAATACCGTAAATATGAGAGTTATCAGCATAACATGAAAGCCAGTAAAATATGCTTTAACAGTATTTACATGATGGTTAGACTCAAATGACTGTGAAATGTATTTTGTACTTGTGGTAGTACATTATTTCTCTTGTCCAAAGCCCCAGGAGAAGATGGGAAGAGATGATGATCATTGCCAGACCTCACCAGCTACACAGGGCACGAATCAAGCCTGGTTACTGGTGTATGTTGGAACTGTCTTGTGTCCTCATTCAGTAACCACCATTCTTCTTATTAAGTTTTGAAGCCAAATTCTGTTGTGCTTCTGTGAAAAGCACCAATATAAAATTTTTCTTAAGAACAGATTAACCATATTGTGATTACCATTTTATCACTCTCAGCCTGAGAAGGTTGACCCCTGTTTTGAAGCCTAACCTTATTTTTCATGCCTTTCAAGTTTATGTGAGGTCGCCTGTTTGATACCCATACATGAAAATTTCATATTGTTGGCTGTGCTCTCAATAAATTATTTAGGAGGTTTGGATATTTCTGCACTGTGTGGATTTTCAGAAGAGTTTGGTAAAKCCTTTTATTCTGCTGTCCTCAAAAGACAAACAGCCTCTCAATACACAGTTAACAATGGCATTAAAAGAGAAAATGAAGGCTGGCTTGAAAAGAGAGCAAGTATAATTATCTACTAGRAATTTATTATAACTCAGTCATATCTAAATATTTGCAAGAACTTTTGTCTTAATTCCAGCTAAGGAAGCACACCCCCTAACACCAGATTGCTGAACATGTTTACCTCAGGCTAAAAGAACACAAATCCTCTTACAGACACATGAATTATGATGAGCAAATATCATGAAATGCAGGAGTTCAAGTGGTGCTGGAGAACAAGGAAGCATCTGGCTGCCCMCAGCTTGAAAAGGTGCATTGTTCACTGGGTGAGAAACTGGATGGCTGAGCCCCATGAGTGGTGGCCAGCTGCAAGTGCTGTTCCCCAGTCCCAGTGCTGGGACCAGTTCTTTTTAATATCTTTATCAATGACCAGAGTGAGGGGATCAAGTGAACCCACAGTCAGTTTATACTTTTACAGCTTCAGGAGACAAGGAGCTCCACCATTTATTTACATAATGTATGAAAATGGTTTTCCTTATTTTTAAGTTCTCTTTTCTCTGAATTCTTGTATTTTCAGTGAAGTGTTTGCTTTGTCAACAGAATTCAACATTTATAGACAACTTTCACAACTCCCTCAACTATCCTTTTTCCAAAAKTAAGGAAACTTTTGCTTCCTATTACACAGGAAGATGTTCTCTCTATCATCATCATATATGGTTTTACTGTATTTTTTTGGAAGCAGAGGCAACCAGATGTATCCATGACACAGAAATCTGGGTATAATGTTGTATTGCACACCCATTGGTAAAAACTATGCCAGTTGTTTCAGTCTTCACTCCTTTCCTCAGAATTCCTAAGGTTCAGTGTGGTGGGGTTTTTTTTTACTCATGTTTGCATCAAGGTGATATATTTCAAAATTCCCTCCCAATATCCTGTTCCACATATTCTGCATTATTTTTGCCTCTGTTCCCCACCATCAACTTAATTTTTCAGTAACACAGCATTAAAGTTTACTACCTTAAGCATCACAGTATATAATGCTGTTACCTTCCTAAGAAGTTCCCATTATCATTTTGACCACTTTTAACTACAGGCATCAAGCCATGACAATGACACTTCTTCCYCATCAGCCACAGTCCTCCTTCCTCAGAGRGGATTCCTTGTGGRATAGAATTCAAGTGAAAGCTGGCAKAGTCTTGTAGTTTAGATCATGAACAGGAGTGAGAAATTAAGTTTCTGACTCCATTTATTTTTAATATATTTGTGCTTCTCTTCCTTAAACCAGAGCTTAACAAGGTTGCTTAATGGACTGCAGCAATAAGAGACCTTAAATAACCTGGTGCTTTYCAGTCTAAACATGTTGGGCATCCAAAATAGCAGCTGCCAAAGGGACACACAGGTATTTTTTTAATACCAGACTTGRGATTCATCTGCCTGGGTGTGAGTATGCAGAGCATCATCCTCCTCACCCCAAGTGCTCATCTCAGAGTCCTTTCTGTACAACARATGTACCCAGCAGAGTCTGAGCTGCAGCCTGTCCAGACCCAAAGCTGTTACCAAGTCAGGCTCTGGGAGGGTTGGATGTAAACTCTCAGGAGCCAGGGGGCAAGAGTGCAAAAAAGTCCTCATTAGAAGGAGAAAGTAAAGAAAATTGGCATGGAGAAGTGAAGACTGAAATGCACTGAAAGTTGCTGAGAACTATGAACAGAAGGAAGAGGACCAAAATACATCATACTGTATTATTATGGGAATGGACACGAGTTCAAAAATGTGATTTAATTTTGTATGTATGATTCATGCAACAAAATAATTCTGCTTAAGTACTGTTCCTCATTTAGTTGGTGCAGAATGCTATTAAAAAAAAGCTACACAACCCCCATCTATAAACTGGAACAATACTACTAAATAGCCTGGAGGGTGATTGACATTTGAAGTTAAAGAATGGACCAAATGAGGATTTAYATGGGAAAAATATAGTGGGGTTTATACAAAATATGAAGCAGTATTTGTATTGAATTCTGGCATATGAATGCCTAGGMTATATAACAAATGTTAATACAATCCTTTGACCATACACTCTATATTAATACTGCAAGGTCAAATCAATAAAAAATATCTTTTTTCAAAGGTTCAAATATCTTTTTTCAAAGAACAACATGGTAAAGAATCTGAAAAAATAAGAAAAATATTCACTAGTCCTCTGACATAAAAACACCTAATGAAAATTGAGTCAAAAGAATGAAAATAATGTGCTTGAGAAATAAAATTCCTAAAGTAAGAGCAGTATTAAAACTCAGTGGCATCTGTTTGTCTCRTCTTTATGGTTTTGTGGCTAAATGGGTCAGAGGCAGTCATGGGGACAGTCAGACAATGCAGATGCTTATTCCTTACAGTGCAATTGTGCACAGGGTGGTTKGTAAAGGCTGAGCATCCCAAGTAASTGASAGCCACCTCAGGAAGGGTGTGGCTGTGGGTGCATCACTTGAGCCAGAGCTGTTGGTTCTTTTTATTAGGTTTGCTGTAATGGTCAGCCACTGAACAAGAAAGACAGAGAGGGCTGGAGCAGCAGCACTGTGGCAGGSTGTGATTATGAAACATTTGACAGGACTCTGGGGGAAAATCCTCAAAGTGCCTTCTCTCTGTTTTGCTTGGCTAAGGTTTGGATTGGAAGATAAAAAAAGGYTCTTTCCAGACTCCTCTTTCCAGACAGGTAACAGATACTTTACCACCCCTACTTGTTCACAAAAAGTCTGAGTCCAGCATTCTGATTAGGCAGCCAGCCAAACCATGCACACACACAAAAATACAACTGCAGCACAATGACTTGTGTTGAGCTTGTCATTATTGGTTAGTTGCTTGTTAAATACTTTATACATGCAGCAAATTCCCAAGTGGTCACTTTCTGTTCTTAAAAATAAAAAAAAAATTTAAAAAACCCAAAAACACCAAAGGGGGAACAGCATGGTTCTTGTCCCTGGTGCATAACTATCCCAGATAATACCAGTACATAGCAAACAAGGGATTTTTAACAAATCACTTCATGTCCTCTTTCCATGCTGCAATTCCTTCTGCTCTGCACATCCCAGTGCAAGTGATAAGTATTCACAGCCATGTCCCTGCTATGACTCATCTCTTGTTAGAACAAAAAGAGGCACTTGGCTCTCTGGAAAATAAATCCCACAGCCTCCTGCCTTGGATTGCTGCAAGCCTACAGCTCCCTGGCTTGTGCACTGCTGTGTCACAGAGGTCTGCACATCCCACAGGAGACAATTACKAAGAAGTACCTCCAGAATAGGTGAGGTTCTGCATATTATTAGAGGAGGGGGAAAGGGCTGAAATGGTAAATGTATTTATAAAGGCTCAAAAAGCACAGTTACTCTGCAGGAAAGTCAGTCACCTGACAAGCTAAGCTGTGCAAATAGCACAGCCACTCTCCTAGACAAGGGGTTATTAGCAACAGGAAGAACTAAACTAATTGCCAGAATAACTTGYGTTGGCATCCTCAGCAAGCAGCCAAGCTAGCCAAGAGCCATGATAACTAGCAGATCTCTGCCAGAAAAAAGCAATGAAGATGTTTTTTATCTTCCTAGTATTTCTTCATCAGTTTGTCAATGAAAATTTTAAGAGTGAAACAAAGCAGCCCCCCTGGAAAAACCCCCAAGWAACCAAATTAAGCAAAAAAAGTGGCAAAATTAATCAAGTCTATTTGATCCAAACACCACTGCCTGGACAAGGCACATGTAACACTGGGAACACAGTTAAAGCCATAGACCTCAGCTGGTCATTCTGTCTCCTGTTCTGTGGCATGTCTTTACATCACTGAATGAATGCTGTTACCAAATAAGTCCCCAGTAACACCAGACACCGACAGTAACCATTAGGCCATTAATGCAAGTGTACCAGCTGGTCAATGTCTCACCTAAATGGTGAAATTCTTCTTCCAACCCCTGTTCCAGTACCAAATCAGCCTGACATTTCCATCAGATTCCTCTCAGGAATTACTAAGGTCAAGGTAGAAGTGACACCAATATGTTGTGATGGGTATAAACTCAACATCCTTTCCCACAGAATAACTAGGAGGAGAAAATTCTCCAGGTATTTTCACCAGCAGATACCTACCCTTGCAAAAAAAAAAAAATTCTAAGCAACTGGTGAAAACGRATATGTGCCTAAATATGGAAGAGGAACACTTAACATTCTGTTCCAGCTCCTGGCTCAACAAGTCAATCTGCAATATCTTGAATAAGAGAAAATAAGAGAAACTTTGTGCATAGGAGAAGATTCTACATTGGTTTTACTGCAGCTGTTTGAAGCTGGACTCTCCAAGACGTCAAACATTTTGAGAAAAAATGGCAGAGGTCCCTGGTTCACCCTCAATGTCTCCCTCTAATTCAGTAATTAAAACACACAGGAATGGCCAGACACTAATTAAAAGCAGTCATGCAACTTACATACATCATACAGATCTAGCTGTGAAGAAATAAGGCATAAATAAATAAAAGTAGCATGTTTCTGGGGAACCTTATATTCAACATTGTCTTCCACTTCTGTCTTTTAAACCCCACAGCTGATTCAAAGAATGACTCTGACATGYGTCCAACCCTCTGAGTGTTGCACACTGAGAGTGAGGAAGAATCAGATAAGCAGAGTACAGAAAGATGGATCTGGATGTGAGTGTGGTGTGTGCCTCAGCTGGGATGCACTGTACACTGAACTTTCAGAATATGGAATAGGCAGTCAGCAAGCATGGTGGGAAATACATTTAAAAATCCACACAACAAAGGTTGTTTTAGGAACCCACCTCTGTACATCTTTTGCCACATTAGTTCAGAAGCAAATGCATTTTCCTACCTAAAATCTTRAGGAACTTTGAATTTGCAATTTTGCCAAATAAGCCTCTTAAAAATAATAGAAATAGTGCAGTGCCAATATTATTTGAGCATTTATTGTTATCTTGAATATGAAAAGAGGGAATAATGAACAKCTTTTAGGAGGCTTAAATGCTTAGAAATTCATAAATGATACAATATTCTTATTATGCCATTTCCAATGAAAATCAAATACTTTGATCTTCTCCAGTATCATTTCAGCTTAAAATTGAACATTTTAGGTAATTTTGTTAAACTGAGATAAAAAAAACCCTATTTTAATCTAAATCAAGATTTTAATGTCCTTTCCAAACACTTTGTCCCAGGTGATCCCTCCAYCTCAGGTGAGGCACTTCACTATGCCACAACTTTCACAGTCTAATTAATATATCCAACCTTCCAATAGAGTAAGGCAGTAAGATCCTAATCACAGACTTTGTGGTACTACACACCAAAAAATACAATTTAATCTTGAGGTGACAAACAACAATGTCAATTTTACATGCATTTCAATGAACTTGAAAGCAGAAGCACAAAAAATCCCATTTAATTTGAGTCAAACTCCCTTATCCAAAATTTTGTTTTCYGAATTATAACAAAACAAAAAACTGTAGTTTTTTCCAAGTACGTTTTTCTTTCTGCAAAAGCTGCATTTTCTATYATAAATCATTCCTGCTGGAACCATTTTTATTCCATTTCCTAGAGAGCAAAGGGGCACTTTGCCTCTACTTGAGTGTATTGTAATGCCTTCTTATGACTTTTCACATCTGACATATTTTTCCTCATTGCTAACCCTGGAATAAACATGRCTAAACASAGTTTTCCTGTGAGCTCACATACARAAGTAGTTTGGGCAATGTATTCATTTTGCTGTTTACATTATCCTGTCAAAACCAGGGAGAACTTGGCAGTTCCTCAAGCCTTGAAGAACAAAGTCAAAAAGAAACCAAGCTATCATTAGGCAGCATCTCTGAGCACATGAGTGCAGAGCTCCAGGACCCGTCTCAGAGTTCAAGATGAGATCTTCCTCAAAAATCCCTCAGAAAAAAAGGCCCTATTATAGATATTATATGATTTATGCTGGTTTTAGACTTCCACTTGCTCACTCAAGGACAATTTCCATGCCCCACATCTTTGTAATGAGGCAGAGTGTGCTGCCTCCTCTCCTTTGCATTCCCACAGGTCTCCAAGGACAAGCAGAAATACGTGCTACAGAGATATATTACATCTAACTACCTCAGAAAGTCAGAAAGCAAAAATTTCAAGCCATTTAAGTCAAGAAAACACTCTTGGAATCGATATTTTTGGATGCACAACAGGGTATTAACCTGTACCATTGCTGAGCTCATCCTCTTCCCTGTTAAACTTCAAGTTTGCTTTTTGCAGCAACCAGAATTCTGCTTCGTACTGTGGAGAAATACTCTTCAAAAGGGAAAARCACTGCATCAAAGCAAGATTTCTACCTTGGACCACAGCAAATGGCTTGGCAGTCCTTTTATTATATTAAAGGCATTCTCAGGCAGCTGGGCCTCATTACAAGCAATGGCTCTTCAGCCATTAACTTCAGAGAGATCAGGATAAAGCACTAAATGCAATGAAAATCATTTAAAGCCTGTTAAGCAAGAAAATGAACAAGTGTGGAGCAGTGCTAATGCTGTATGCTAAGTGTGCTTCCTGGTGAGTGCTGCAAAACCATCTCTGCTTTGGGACAGGTGCTCCCACAGAGCTTTTGTTCTCCTTCCACCCTGGTGGGGGCCTTGCAGTGCCATGGCAGAATGATCAGCTCAAAGATGAGGTCCATCCCTTCCTCTTCACTGTACCAGTTCCAGGGCAGGAAACACTCCCAGGCACAGCACTGTTGCAGTGGGTAGCTTTTGGGCAACAAAAACTGGTTAAGAATTTGTCTGTATAGGATTTGCTGATTTGTTTGTTGAGAGTTTTAACAGCACCAGTGTTGTGAATTAGTGGAGATAAATGATRTTGGCATTTGGGCATAAGACCAGACTTAGAGCTAAGTCTCCAATAGATCTACAGCCTTCCATACAGATCTTGATGTTCTGTACAGCACCAGTAAACACATGGGGCTGTCTCAGCACTGCAGTTGGGTGTTTTGATCAATTTGTGGTTCAGCAGCCAGTCAGGTCTATCCCCTCTCCCCCAGAGATACTGACACTCATTCTTCAGCTCTTTTGTGTCATTTGTTCATTGTGAACCAGCACAGATAAAGCCTGGTCCAAGTTTAATCTCAGACTAGATGCAGGACTTGCATAGTCCCAATCCTCCCCCCCAAAATATTTCTGTTTTCTAAGGAAATGCAGAAATGTTGCAAAGACAAAATGTCAGCTTTCATCCCACAGAGGTTGTACAAATTTTAACTGAACTATGTATTTTTTTAAAGGCACACTTAAAAAGAACTTGAACAGCTGCTCTCAGACTTTTGGTGATTAATTTTGAAGTAGGTTCTGTAAAAGAATGAACAATAACAGCCGAAGGTTGAGGCATTAATATTAACCTGTAATAAAAGGAATGATATTTAAACCATTCCTAGAAATAAAAGATGAGTACCTGATCCTAGAGTGCTGGAAGAAGCACATAACTTAAATTATATCCAATCAGGCAAAATACAGATATTAAACATTTATGAGCAGCTCTGATATATTCTGAATTAATCAGTTCTGCACATTTAAATGCTTTAATATTTAATGCTGCTACCTCAACAGTCCTGAAGAAATATTAAACTTTTGTATGGTCCTTTAAAAGGAACAGCAAGAGATTTTACTGCACATAAAGTCTGAATTGTGGCTGTAGGTTTTTTGCTGTGCTGTGTTTTGTGGAGAGCCATGATTATAATGTATTGAACTACAACTGAAATTCTGAACATTTTTAACACAGATGAAACAGAAATAAGGGCAGTAATAACACAAGGAACAATTATTAAGCCAGGGGTAAGTGCATGTCCAATCTGATTAAGTCTCCTAGGCATGATGGATTACTCATGAAGGCTTACTAATATCATACTTTTGTGAAATCTCTCAGATGAGTGTAAATGGCATGCTAAAGGCATTTTAGACATTGCAGCATATTAATGTCAGTGTGTTAGTAAAGCTTCTCCAAAACACCAGCTGTGGTAAGCAAAAAATATATAGAGAGAGAGATATTTAGCTATCCAAAAATTCCCACCCTGTAAAAATCAAGCACTCTGAATTTTTTTTTTATTTTTGCTGCTGCCAATAATGGTAGTTTTAAACACAAGAACTGTACACTAATTTATGACTAGTTTTAAAATACAGTGTTTAAAAGCAAATTACAGTTAAAAATGAGGACATGAAGACCTTCTTTAGAAGAGAGTGAGTCACATGTGATGCTGATTCCATTATTAAAAAGCTTGCATTGATTATAAACATATTTCTGAGATTCTCTGCTTTATTACCTCTGAACAAAGTAAAAATTACTTTAAAAATTCCCAGATAAAACTACAACAACAAACTACAAAACTGTTGAGGTTTGATGGAAATTTAAGGGGACAGCAAACAGCATAAAGGCTCTGCTATGCACATGTGCTCATTTCCCATATCACTTTGACAGTTTGGAGTTCAGACTCTGCACCACCTGAACTCCCACCCATCTCTTTGCCCCTTGTTTGTCAGTGTWAACTCAATAAATTGCTCTCATTCTGCAGTTTTGCCTGCATTTTCACTGCAGACCACAAAACTGCATTGACCAGTGGTATTAAGTTTATAGGATGGCAATTTCAAAGAGAACCATAGCAATTATAATTGAAGGGATACCACATAAAAATCAGTAAATGTAGGTTGTTAGCCAAGACACAGCCTGGCTCCCATATGAGTTATTTTTAAAAACAACAAATTTAACAAAACCTCCGCCCAAACAACAACAACAATCATCAGGACAAGGTCTCAAATCATTATTCTCCATTTATTTTTGAGGAAACAGAAGCCTCATCCTTTAACACCATCACCTTTCTAGTAACCAAATCTGCCACAAATGCTCAGAGATGTCCCAGTTCAGCCCTTGCACCACTCTGTGGCCCTGCCAACCCACACTCATTCCCAGAAACCTCAGATGAGCAAATCTTCCACATGCACAGAGCCCTGCCCCAGAGATTCTCCTTTGCTGTTTCACACTATTGCTGTAAGGGAACTCCAAAACTGGCAGGAACTCTGTCCTCTGGTGAAATGCTCCTAAAGCAGCAGCCAGAGTCCTTTACAGAACCTGTGAAACCAAAAGTGGGTCCTTCATCCCCAGTGCTGAATGCCATTGCCTAAGAGCAAACATMAACACATGAAACTATGGCAGGGCATTTCTTGGTGAAGGGTTGTGTTTCTAGGAAAAACAGAGAGGAAGATATGGGAAAGTTTCTTAAGAGAAAAGGCATGAAGGGAACTGTAAGGACACAATCTCACAGCTGTGAGAACAAAACTTTTTGGCCTGTGATGGCCAAAAAGACTCTCTCATGTTGCTCAAGGAAATCACTCAGAGATCATCTCACATCTCAGTGCATTCAAAGAAACAAGACTTCTTTAGAATAAGAAGACAAACAAAGAAAAGAATGGGAGTTACCAATTTCCTTTCTCACTGCAAATGATTCATATGATCCTGAGAAATCTCAGTTGGATCTACTACCAATGGAGAGGCATTACAACCACTGAATCAAAAATGTGCAAGTAATAGACAAGTCACAAGACATGCAAGTGAGTTCAGAAAGAGTTTAAAACCAAACCAAAATGATGAACAAAAGCTGGCATAATATAATTTCTAGAAACCTAGGAGTTTTGCCAAAAAATTCAGGGAGTCCCTTACAGATAGATGGGATTCTTATTGTGACAGCCATGGCAAACTTGGGGAATTTTCAGGTCAGAATGGTGAATTAATTAACCAATTAACCAGCCTGACCTGACTGCACAGACTAAGCTTCTCCCAAATAACAGGATAGGGGAAAATTTGGACTAACTTGAAATATGGTAAGAAAGAGAAACTCCAACACAGTCCTGAACAAATGAGCAATCACACTGAGAAAGAGATTTAAGAATTACAAAAAAAAACCAAATTACTATACAACAACACAGGTACCTACACAAGTAAGCTTGGACTTGCAGAACAATATCAGAAAAAGGAAGTTTTCCAGTCTGTAACATGGACTACAAATGAAAGGATAATGGATACTGGTTTGCACATCACTATTTTTTCAGCAGACGTGGAAAAAAAGCTAACAGGTGAACCCCTAATTGGCTGTGTGCATTGCTGACAAGGCTGGGGAGATAATTTGTACCCTTGAAATGTGGGAAAACAGGTTTTGAAAGTGATAGAAATTTGAGAAAAAGATCCAGACAATTAAGGAATTCCACAATCTGCTATCTTCTTCAGATTTAAGAATAGCAAAACTCCCACCTAACCCTTATAAGACAACAGCATTGCAATATATTAAAAATCAGGTGCACTGAGATGTAGCTTCTCAAGATCCTGGCCATTGCCAGTGGTGCTCTCGTGCCCCCCTGTGCAGAAACACAAAGGCAGCAAGAAAGGACAAAGAGTCACTCACACCCCTCCAGAGGCCCTGGACCTCAGGGGAATCTCAGCTGCTAAAATTTCAGTGCATTTGAGACAGCAGCCCATCCATTTGCACACTGTTACTAAAAAGCTACAGATAATAAAGATAATAATGAAAATAAAGATGGGACCTGTGGTTGTAAAGGTCAAACATGAGATGCATGCAATGCTAGAGTGGAAAAGCTGAAAGGACAAAAGAGTCTCTGCTCAGTGCTTTTACATTTAAGCAAGGAGCAGCAAATTGTTGTTTGYGAGCATTAGGAGGATTCCCTCTCCAAACCAACAATCATAAATAAGAAATTATATTGCAATKGATCACACCACATGGATAAGCTGTAGAGGAGAAGAATGGAGAATYCATTTTCTGTGAGGTGCAGAGAGCTAAATGGAGATATTTTACAGACTTATTACCTTTTATCATGGATAAGCAGCATGGATGTTACAGCAGGTTCATTGTGCTCTTCCCAAACTGACCTGAGGAGTGGTAAGCACTCAGCAGAAGCAGATCCAGGTGGCAATGAAAGCACAGCTTTATCAAATACACTAATCCTCACCAATTTACATTGAGGGATGTTGCTTTTTGTGTGAAGGGTGAAACAAGCAGTCTTTCTTGGCCAGATTGCTGTATCTAGGGGATATCTTAAGGCAGGGATTGGCAGAAACCAAATTAAAGGAGAATGGAAAGTGACTAATGTGACTTTTATATATATATATATATATGACAGATATGGAAGTTAGTACACATACATAGCACAACAAAGACATACCTAAGCTATCCCAGTGATTTATGCATAACTAAGTCTCTTGCTTGCAAAACAAATTCCTTCAAACTTGTCACAGATCTAATCATAAAGTGGAGGAAACCTRGAGGTCCCAGCAGGCAGTCCCTGAGTTACACACATGCAGAACCAAACAAGTTTAAACTACTGATCTGAAACCTGATTTTCTTTCTTTTTTTTTAAGTGAAAATCTCTTTCAAATTCGCCAGTAATTAGAAATATCAATACATAAATCTGTCAAACATCTGTGCACCATTTTAATGAAAGTAAACCTTTAATAAACTTTGATCTAAAAGGTAAGGTTGTTGGAAATGTATAAGCAAATGTAAGAACACATTTGAAATTAAAATGTCTTYAAGTTACAGCTWGAGCACTGTGTAGCTCCTTCCATGCTATAGGGGGGGTCTAGGAAATAGCAAAATTGTAAAACATATTGGGATGGCAGGTGCTGCAGTTCATTGTCATGCTAAAAAACTCCTAACAATCGTCTCTAGCAATTGCAGCTGTCTTTCTTTTACCAATGTRTAATAATTACCCATCTGAATAGCAAATGTAACCACCTGCAGTTAACTGGTTTACTGGTATAACTACTTGCAAGGATGAAATGCCTTTCAAAATCAGGCAGGTTAGTGCTAAAACAAAACTGCCCTGTCAAAGTTCCATACTGAAAGAGTATTTCAAGTGGCTGTGGAATTATCTGCACTTTGGTTCAAGTGCTTAGAAAATAGTTTTTGTAAGGTGTGAAAAAGTGTCCTAAAAACAGYCTCAACAGATTTTAAAACCCCAGGTAGCTCAGACACTATTCTATGAAGGAAAACTATTACAACCACATTTTTATTACTCGATATATCCATGCCACTACAGGCACCCAGGAATCTCAGTGAACACATTTAAATATATACCATTATATGTGGTCAAGTTCTCATCCTTTCTCTCCTCTTGCCTCAATGGTTGTAATCTTGCTTCTTATATGAAAAGCTGCTCCTCTTCAGTATTCTTCACCTGGGCCTGTAAAACTCTACTCAGCCACTTGTCCAGGGCCATTTGATAGCTGAGTAAAATATTATTATTTCTTTTTMTTAGCATAAGTCATCATGGTAAAGGATGAGGAGGGTGGATTTTCTATCTGAAATCTCAAATTTTCATGGCAATTTGATTGGRGTGGCCTTGCTCTTCCATTTAATCTTACCACACAACAAAATATTTTAAAATATATGCAAATTGTATCAGTGTCCTCCTATGAGATACACAAGTAAAACTGTTACACTTTTGGACACAAATTTTCATTAACATCTTTGAAGTCTTTTTTTCTGAATTCTTGGCTTCAAGGTAATTTGTAGATAACACGAATCTTCCTCTTTCCTTGTTCCAGCTTTGTGTATGCTCCATCAGAACAGACTCACTTTGAAACCTGCAATTCTATTTACCTGCCTTTGCAGCTTCCTTTTAAMTCTGAGCATGAGTTTTTTTCACTCCCTTTCTGCTTCCTTCTCATTTAAGGGAAAGCAGTCCAGCAAGGAACATTTGGGGAAGTCTCATTTCCATATGGAAAACAGCATGACAGAATCACAAGTGTGTTTCCCCAATATGTCTCTCACTAACTGTTGATCCCACTAGCTGATTTCAACTAAACACAACCAAAAGGTAAACACCTGGAAACTACTGCTTCTCTAAACCTCTGAAAAATCAGTACCCTGAGAAAGGTGCCCCTTCATTCCCCTCCCTGTCTGGTCACTCCAGGGCTCTAAGTCTTCGAGCATCCATACAGAAATGTCCAAAATCTGAATTTTGCAAAGRTTTGAGCACCAGGATTCCCATTAAATTCATCTGCACTCATATGTGCTGGAAACCCTTGAATGCCTCATCAGCACATGCAATAGGTATTTAGAATCTGAGGCAATCCACATCAAGCCTGACATTTTGGAAACTGAGAGCAGTCCCTGCAGGAGCAGTGAAGGAAGCTGAACCACAGCTTTGAGCAAGGCTAAAGCAGAGAAGGAGAACTAAAGACAGAAGTGCTCAGCACCATGCAAGCACTAAGCAAAGGAGCTCTCTGTCCCCAACCRGTCACCTCCATGGCTGGGCTGGCCTCTTTGTCACCTTTGACATTTTATGTACTTTCTCTAGCTCGGTTTTTTTCAACAATAGAAAAATGCCTTTTGAAATTTAATGTGCAACAAATACAATAATGCGTATATAAATTTCAGCAATTGGGGATACATTTAAAGCAAGATTTTATCAATGCAAATCTGATATTCAGAATGTAATTACAAAAGTAAGAAAATATGTCTTAAACACTAAATTTTCCACAGACCATGGACAAAAATATATCAAATAATCCGACAATGATTCATAGCAAAATACTGTTAAAAAAACCTGTAATTTTTATGGTTCACATTCTCAGGACTTCTGTTCACACGTAAACCTCACTGCTGCCATCAAACCTGCAGGCTTACTTGTGTAAAACATTGTTGCAAAGYCAGGTTGCAAATCTGCTAAGAAACTGAAATTTTGCAAAGAAGAGACAATTTGGAATTTTTTACTCAGGAATTTTAGAGGTTTTTTAAAGGAGAGATACTTTAAGCATTTGATCTTCTCGGCACCTTTTCCAACTTGTCCTTTCATTGAACCAACACAGTTCTCTTCCTGAGCAAATGCCTTTCTTGCCTTCCAAGAAGAGGCAGCCTTGGGGAGCCCTGTGTCCCCAGAGCCCAGCTGCCTGCCAGGATGAAGCCCTGTGTCCCCAGAGCCCAACTGCCTGCCAGGATGGAGCCCTGTGTCCCCAGCTGCCTGCCAGGATGGAGCCCTGTGTCCCCAGAGCCCAGCTGCCTGCCAGGATGGAGCCCTGTGTCCCCAGAGCCCAGCTGCCTGCCAGGATGGAGC